>PVLC010014886.1:0-10784 GCA_004027655.1 Graphiurus murinus
GGGCATTGAACTCAGGGGCGTTCTACCTCCGAGCTACACCCCCAGCCCTATTTTTTATTCTTTATTTTGAAACCGGGTCTCACTAAGTTGTGGAGTGCCTCACTAGGTAGCTGAGGCTGGCCATGAACCCGGATCCTCCGGTCTCAGCCTCCCGAATGCTGGGATTACAAGTGTGCGCCACCACGCCCGGCTTAGATCTCTCTTCTTGAACAGGCAAGATTCTCCACTCATCTCACTTAAAAACCATGTAGACCTTACCAAAAAAACCCCAAAACCAAAAATCAAACAAAAAAAACTACACACAACTGCTTCCTAAAAGGCCACTTGCAACCTTTATGCACTAAAACTCCATTTACCCTAGTACTTGGGGGGCTGAGCCAGGAGGATCACAGGTTCTAGGCCAGCCTCTGATACGTAAGTGAGGTCCTCTGCAAGTTAGTGAGACCCTGTTTCAAAATAAAGAGTAAAAAATAGGGTTGGGGTGTAGCTCAGCGGTAGAATGCCCCTGAATTCAATCTCCAGTACCTCAGAAAAAAAAAAATGCCCTCCATTTACAAAACTACTTACAATGGTGAGTTGTCCTTGTTGCTACTGAGAATAACCGAGTCATAATTGTGCCAACTTCAATCTGAATCCTGACCCTCACTCAGTCTTGCGTTGGTGCAGAAGCGTGTGCTGTGTGGACCCCGAGTGGCATGCTCTCAGATCCACTTTCCCAGATTCGTTCCCCGACCACCAGCTGCCCCTGTCACGGAGCGGGGTCTGAATCCTGTGACTGATGACCCGCAGGTCAAAGCCCGCCCCTAAACAGAGGATCCGCGGCCAGGTGAGAAAGTCAGTTCTTTATCCTGTACTCCCAAATAGCGAGCAGGGACGATGTTGAAAGTTCTCATCACAAAGAAATGATGGATGTTGGAGCGGATGGGAAACACAAATATCCTGACCTGATCATTGCACGATCCGTACTCATACTGAAAGACCACACTACCCCATAAATACTCACAAGGATTATGTGGCAATTAAAAATACTAAAAGATGACAGAGACCCTGGACAGGTGTGATAATTAAAACCTGACTTCATTCCGTGCAAGGGTTCAAGCAATTTGCCCAAGCCAAATCTTTTACCCTCTTCAACACGACAGAGAAACCAGATTTCCCAGCATGACTTTCGCACCCTACACTCGTTCCTCCTTCTCCCTTTGACCGGATGGGCTCATCTCTTATTTTTAAATATATTTTGTTTTATGTATTCATGTGAGCTGCTTGCAACTCCTCCTGCAGCAAAACAGGGTGAAGAGAAATAAAAACTTACGTAGAACAGTTGACTCTCTGGGAGAAGTCGGGAGGGGGAAATGAATCACCACTACCACAACAATGCACTTGGCTTTTCCTAAAAAAGACTCTCTGCCACAAAACAGACATCAGCTTCCGTGCACCCGTTCAGCTGAGCTTACACTCCCCTGCAGCGACCAGGCGGTCCTACACCAGTTCCTGGAGCAGTGTGCGCTGGGATCCATGGAGCAATTCCCCTCACTTGTTCTACAGCCTTTGGATCTCCGTTAATTTTTTTTTTTTTTTTTTAATACTAGGGATTGAACCCAGGGGAGCTCTACCTCTGAGCTACTCCCCCCCTCCCCAGCCCTAAGTTGCTGACAGTCTTAATACATTGTTGAGGCTGCCCTCGAACCTGTAGTCCAAGTTAATTAATCCTAGTTAATTCTAATTCTGCAATCTGCTTAAACACTAAAAAAAATCCCCATTACATCCACTTCTTTCCACCCAATGATATAAGAAAACAGAAAATCATAGATTATTTGTATTATAAATTAAAAGTAGAAATAAGCCAGGTGCTGTGGCAGACACCTGTCATTCCAGTACTTAGGAGGATGAGGCGGGGGTTGCAAGTTGGAGACCAGCCTCAGCAACTTAGTGAGACTCTCAGCAATCTAGAGAGATCCTATTTCAATATAAAAAATAGGAAAAGGGCTGGGGGTGTAGCTGGGAGGTAGAAAACCCCTAGGTTCAGTCCTCAGTACCCAATGGGGGGAAAACGGTTGAAATAAGAACTAGACTGCAGGCTTATACTAGACTTAGTTCTTTCCAAGACATTTGACAAGTTACTATTTCCTACTTACCATTATTTGATACTAATATTATAACAATATCATGGTCTACAATTCTCTCTAGAACCTCATTATAACCAGTTTATTATGAATTCTAATCTGACTGATATGGGCTAATCTAAAAAGCATGATTTTTTTTTTTTTGGTGGTACTAGGAATTGAACCCAGGGGCATTCTACCTCTAAGTTATGACCCCAGTCCTATTTTTTTATTCTTTATTTTGAAACAGGGTCTCACTAAGTTGCAGAGGGCCTCACTAAGTAGCTGAGGCTGGCCAAGAACCTGCAACCCCCCTGTCTCAGCCTCCTGAGTACTGGGATTACAAGTGTGTACCACCATGCCTGGCTGGCATGATTGTTTATGATACAGGTTCTAAGAGAAATCACATTCATATTTTATGACACCTGTTTTATACTAACAATGAATATGTGGAAACCAAAATTAAAAACATAATATAGCCGGGCGTGGTAGCGCACGCTTGTAAACCCGATCCTCCGGGTTCGCGGCCAGCCTCAGCTACCTAGTGAGGCACTCCGCAACTTAGTGAGACTCGGTTTCAAAATAAAGAATAAAAAATAGGGCTGAGGGTATAGCTCAGAGGTAGAATGCCCCTGAGTTCAATCCCCAGTACCGCAAAACAAACAAACAAACAAACAAAAAACATAATATAATTCATAATCATTCCGAAAGAAATGAAATGCAGAGATATAACCTCAACTAAGCATACAGAGGATCTGGGGGTTAAAATTGCAAATTCTGATGAAAAAAATCTGAGATGATCTCAATAAAGACATATATACCATGTTCATGAATTAGAAGAGTCAGCACAGTAAAGATGTCAATTCTCCCCAAATCGGTCTGTAAATTTAATGCAGCTCCTATCAAAACCCCACAAGGATTTTTGGCAGACGTAAACAAACTTTTTCTAAAATTTATGAGTAACAGCTGGGTGTGCTGGCGCACACTTGTGATCCCAGTGCCGGGGAGGCTGATATAGGAGGATCACGGGTTCAAAGCCAGCTTTGGCAATTTAGCAAGGCTCTCATCAACCTAGTGAAACCCTGTTTCCAAATAAGATATAAAATCTGGCTAGGGTGTAGCTTGGAGGTAGAATGCCTCTGGGTTCAATCCCCAGTACCAAAAAACAAAAAAATTATGAGTAAAGGCACAGGCCCCAGAATTGCTAAAACAATCCTGAAAAACACAAATAGAGAGGAATCAATCCATTGCACATTAACCCGTTAAGTCCTAAGTACTTAATTCTATGAATATTTCAACAAAATTGACACACGTGCATTAAAATAGGTTAGAAATCATAATCTAGAGCTTATGTACTGTTATATTAATTAATATAAGTTACTATAATAACTACTATAATTATATTCTTGTTGCTCTAGCCTTGTTATCTATTATGTAGTAAGTTACTCTACATGTGCCCCACATCGGGGATGATGGACATAATGGGTTAAGCCCTGCTTTATAGCTACAGTAACCAAGACACGGGGGACTGGCAACGGGAGAGCCCGGTAACGTGGGTCAGTGGTTCAAACTGCAGAGCCCAGAAACAGGCTCCCGTGAATGTGCCCAGCAGATTTCCATGCCTCTCAACAAATGGTGTTAGAGCAATTGGACATCCACAGATGAAAAAAAATTTAAAAATAAAAAGAACCTCAATTTAATCTTCACTGTAGTGCATCCATGGCATGGAATACTACTCAGCCGGATAAAAGAAGACACGACGGACACATTCGATGACCTAGATAAGCTACCCAGGGAGTCATGCTGAGTGAAAGAAAGCCACGCCCCGAACGTTAGCTGTTGTGTGATTCCACTGACACAAGATTCCCCAGTGACAACACCGTAGAACTGGGAGCCACAGAGCGGAGAGCGGCGGTCAGGGGTGAGGGCAAAGGGGCCACCGCAGGCCAACAGGACAGGGCCTTGTAACCGAACTCGGCCACCCTTGTGTAACCATCAATGCCCTGCTTCTGAAATGGTTTCTCAAGATGTCACCACGGGGAAACAGGATGAGAAGGCCTCTCTGAACTGTCTCTTATAACTGCATCTGCATCTGTAAGTGTCTCAAAATTAAAAGTTAAACACTTTCTCAAACCGCCCCCAGTCCCCAAAACAAACCTACTTCAAATGAAACTTCCAAATATAATCATTTGTACATAAGATGACTTAATATAATTACGCTTTAAATAAATCAATAGGAGTTTACCTATTAGCAATGCCATTTTGAAAAAAAATTTTTTTAGTACTGTGGATTGAACCCAGGGGCACTCTACCTCCAAGCTACACCCCTGCCCTTTTTATTCTGAAACAAGTTCTCGCCAAGTTGCTGAGGCTGGCCTCAAATCTGTGAACCTCCTTCCTCAGCCTCCCAAGTACAGGTATCTTAAGGGCTTCATTATTGAAACTAAAAAGACAGTATAAGAGCCCCGCTTTCTAAGCAGCAGGATGGGCAGAAAAAGAATAGTCCAGGGCCTTTTAGCCTCTCAGCCTCCACACACAAAACCTAGACTGGAACACGAGGGTCGTACCGCACCTCGGCGGAATCGAGACTTGCGCTCGGGGCGGAGCAGCTCTGGGGAACGCTGTGCCTTGGCGCAGGTTGGGGTCTCTTTCTGGTCCTTGAAGAGGACAGCAGGGCCCGGGAATTCTCTCTGGAGCCCGGCTCCCTCCAGCCGGCCCCACTGCACTCCTTCACTGCCACAGCCCGACTCCTCCCCCAGTCCCCACTGGCCACCGGGCAGGTTTGCACTCGATTCGGGCTCCCCGGACACGGACACGAGGAACGGCCGCCCCCAACGGAGCCTGGTGTGTCATCTGGACTTGGCCTCCGCAGCAGGCGACACTTGCAGGCCGCTTCAGCCTTCAGGGTGCGGCCTATTATTGGCCTCTCCCTCTCTCTCTCTCTCTCTCTCTCTCTCTCTCTCTCTCTCTCTCTCTCTCTGTACTAGAGATTGAACACGGGGCATTCTATCTCTGAGCTATACCTCCAAACTTTTTATATTTTTATTTCAAAACAGGGTCTCACCAGCAGGAGGAAAAAGGTATCTGGTTACAAGTAAATACTTTGGCAATCAATTACCCTGCCCCAGAGATGACTCCTGCAGCCCCAGAGCTGAGTGAATGGCTCTGAGGGTAAATTCTGCCCAGGAGCTCGAAGGCTACACGGAATTGTGAGGGCCGGCTTGCCACCAAGGGAGGAGCCTAGGAGGTGCGTGGCACATGCGGGTCACCCAGCACGCACACGGGCACTGCTGGAAACAAACAAAAGGAAGGGTGAGAAGGGCTGGGCTGCCGGATGAATTCCCAAGTCCCCAGCGGCCCCTTCCCACCTGCCAGTGGCCCTGCTCGGTCCCTCCCCCAGCAGGTGATCTGCACCAGCCCTGAGAAACCAGGTACACCCACCTTGCGGGGTCCACACTGTTCTTTCTGCTGCGAATGCCCTTGCCTCCTTCTCACCCCCAACACTCAACTGACTATTTCTCCTGTAAACCTCGTGGGGCCCAGACAGCTGACCTCCCAAACAGCGGAGTCTCAGTCCTCTCTGCCAGTCCATAAGGTAATAAATGTCTGCGCTGTGAAGACAGAAAACTAGTATCCACGGAGCTTGCAGCTGCGTGTGGGGGCGCACGCCTGGAATCCCAGTACTTGGAAGGCTGAGACGGGAGGACTGCAGGTTGGAGGCCAGCCTCAGCAACTTAAGGAGAACCTATTTAAAAATTTAAAAAATAATAAAATAAAAAATAAAAAGGCTAAGGGAATAGCTCAGCAACTTAGTGACTCTCAGTTTCAAAATACAAAATAAAAAGGACTGGGAGTGTAGCTCAAAGATACACTCCTGGGTTCAATCTCCTGTAACAAAACAAAACAAAACAAAATAACCCACCAGGGTAGCTTGCAGATGGTTGGAGCTCTTTTTCTCATTTTAATGCAGCAACAGCATTTGCTCCTCTTTTTTATTTCTTTCAGGTTTGGTTAAGCAGTGCATGATACCCACCACTGAGGTGGACACAGCGCCACAAGCTTCTGCCCCTGCCTTCATGAGCAGAAAATCAAACAGCCCTCTCTGGCTGCAGTGCTCTGTGTGCCAGCCTCCCCAGCCACGCGCCCCCGCCTGTCCCTGATGTCACAATGAGGTCACAGCCCGGACGCACGACGACACACTCTCTTGTTG
The DNA here is from genome assembly GCA_004027655.1 of Graphiurus murinus. NCBI lineage: Eukaryota > Metazoa > Chordata > Mammalia > Rodentia > Gliridae > Graphiurus > Graphiurus murinus. Next base: position 6,313 of record PVLC010014886.1, read on the forward strand.
ACCCTGCCTTCCCCCGGCAGCGAGCGTGAGTGGTGGCCGGTGGCCTGAAGCCTGGTCCAAGCTGCGTCCCGCCCGGGATGCGACGGCCGGGAGCCGGGACTTGTGCTCCTGCTCACCTCTGCCATGACGCAACCGGACGTGGATCATTTCATTTTCTCAATCAGCTTAGGGTTCTGACATCTGAGAGAAGACAGGGGCGAGCACAGTCTCCGATGGCTACGCCGGTCACCTGTGCAATTGCACGACTGGGGCCTCTGCACCTCAGGCAAGTCACTTTGCTTGTGATGGGGGTTTTTAACTCGAGTGCACAAGTGTGTGTGTGTGTGTGTGTGTGTGTGCGCGCGCGCGCGCGCGCGCACTACTGCAGATTGAACCCAGGGTTGCTCTAAGTCTGAGCAACACCCTGAGCCCTATTTTTTTTTTCAGTACTGGGATTGGCCTCAGGGGCATTCTACTTTTGAACTATACCCCCAGCCCTATTCTATTTTTGATTTTTGAAATAGTCTTGCTAGGTTCTAACGCACTGGTCTAGAACCTGCAATCCTCCTGTCTCAGCCTCTCAAGTACCAAGATGACCACACCTGGCTCCTTTGACCAAGCTGACCTCAAACCTGTGATCCTTCTGTCTCAGCTGCCAAAGTGCCAGAATTACAGGGTGCCCCACTAGGGGAAAAAAGGGACTCCGTATGTTGGCACATGCCTGCGATTCCAGTACTTGGGAGGCTGAGACAGGAGGATCTCAGGTTCAAGGCCAGTGCAAGGTAAGTTGGTAAAAGATCTTATTCAAAATAAAAAATAAAATAGGGCTGGGGGTGTAGCTTAGAGGTACAGTGTCCCTGGGTTCAATCTCCAGTAAAACACACACACACACACACACACACACACACACACACACAACAGAAAAGGAGATTTTTTCCAACTTAGCCATATCTTTCAATCAACAAAGCCTCGACTCCCAGATATACTAATAAATCAATTTATCAATGGAGTCTGTCTGTCTGGTATCCCTTTTTCTGAAGGCTTATGGGAAACTTTACTGGCTCTGGATAAAGATCCTTTGAGCTCCAAGTTCATCATTGAACAATCCATTCGCAAGCCAATCCTCTCCCCCATGCTGCCGGGGTTCCAGAGCAATGGGTGTGCAGGAACCTGCCGGCCTCCTGGGGAAAACGAACCACGAGTGTGCCGGGTAAGCCTGGCTGGGGTGCACCTGGCCGGGCTCCGGGGACATGGCCTCCGTACAGCTGGACCAGCCACGCACTCCTGGACGCCAGGCTCAGAGTCTTACAAGTAACCGGAGATGTACAAAGTGTGACATGCTCCAGTTAGGCGGTTATAGATCTAAAAATATGGGGGCTCTGTCTGCTCGCAAGCAGCCAGACATCACATGGCAGAAACACAAAGGCTCTTCTCAAGTGGGGACAGGAGCTGACAGCGGTGTCACGACGGAGAACGGCTGTCCTATTCAAGAGACCCAGAGAGGCCTTTTCCTTTCCACGAAGCAGCTGTAGGCATCACCATGTTTGGCACCACAGATCACTTCCCTTGCCCGTCCCGATGTCAGGAGGGAATGGGCCACCCTAATCTTGAATGGTAAACATGAAGCACCTGCAGTGCTGTGAAAAGGGACACACCTGTGCTGTGTCGCCAAGGAGACCAGGAGCATTGCTGCATCCCGTGCCGGGAGCCCGGTGGCCTCCCCCAGCGTGCTCTCCCAGCCCCACAGAGCAAGGACCCCACACCGCCTGCCCTCCTCCAGAAGCAGGGCTGCAAGTGGAGATCGCACCCTTGGTTAGCCCCCCAATGCCTGATCAAGCTAACAGAGCGGAGCCACGGTGCAGAAACTTCCCTAAAACGGAGCTCACCATGGTGAGTTGCAGCTCACCATGTCTGGGGCCAGGAGTAGGCCTCCAGGACGCTTCTCCCTGACAGCACAAATTCAAGAATAGAAAGTGAGGGGAAGACACGGGAGCCGCCGGAATACACTCAGCTTTCTAAAACATGCACTTTGTCCTCAATCTCTCAGTTCACTGTCGTCGGGTGAAGACGGTGTGAGCCCGCTCTGGCCCATCAGCGGCCTGGAGTTAAGATGCCCGCAGTCCCCTCTGGCTCCAGGGCCTTGTCGTTCCGAAGCGAAAAACAACTTAAGAGAAAAGAAAGGAAGGAGATGCAAGGGAGATGGAAAATGTTGACGCCAGGCATTCTGAAGCGGGGACTATTAGGAGAGTAAACAAAAATAAAAATACTTGGGCACATCTTGTACTAATTTGCATCTGGACCATCTCCCAGAGCTCAAGTGTTGAAGGCTTGGTCCCCAAGGCAGCTGTGTTGAGAGGCGGGGCTGCCGGGGAGTGACCGGATGGATAGGGAGGGCTCCAACCTCACCGTGGATTCATGCATGTGATGGATGAACCATTCCAGTGGGTGTGCGGGTAGTAGAGGCACCTCGTGGCAGGTTGGGGGAACAGGTCAGTGGAGGTTTTCCCCGGGACTCTATCACGGCCCTCGCCCTTCCTCTCTCTCGGCTTTCTGGCTGCGGTGAGCTGAGCAGCTCTCCTCCACCCTGCTTCGCCTCAGGCCCCAGGCAATGAAGCAGCCAACCATGGATGAACCGCTGAACCATGAGCCAAAACCCATCTTCCCCCTCTGAGTCCTGCAGAGTTGTCGCTAGCTGTTCTTAGTTACTGTCATGTATTTTGGTTGGTCATGGCAATGAAAAGCTGCCGAATGCACACCTCAGCCTCCCGCTAAGAGGAACCCAGTCTGCATGGCACCCACGCAATCCTTTCCAAGACCTGGAAGTTGCTGATTGGATTCTGGATAGCAAGCGGTTATCCCTGAGCATGTGTGACTCTCGGTAGATCTGCTAGAAAATGTTTCATAATCTGGTCAGTAGGAAAGAGGGTGCATGTCATGGAGGAAGGGACGGAGAGCAGTAGGCACATATATTCCCAAATGACTCATTGTATCAGGAATCTTTAGGCATTACCGATTCCTTGCTAAGACTCTTTATTCCACCCATGCTACTACTCCCAGCAACTCGGACCTCTAAAATGTGACTGATGAGCGGACAGAGATGTCTGTCTGTGTGTGGACTGCGACTTATCTCCAGAGCCTAGAACAGTGTCTAGATACAGTATACACTCAATAAATACTTGTTGAAAGAACAGAATGAACAATATATATTCTACAGGGAAAGAACCCAAACTCAGAGGTTTTTTAAAGACTTCTTTCCCCATCACAGGCTCCCCGTGATTAGAATCCCTGCTGGCTTGGGTAGATGGGTCCACATTCTTGAATCCTTCCAAAATACTCTTGGGGGAAGAGTTCCCTCATTAAGCAGGGTCTGATTTCAATAAGGGACTCCTTGGCAGAGCCCTCTGCGCATTCTGATCTCGTAGGCTTGGCATCGCTTATGCAAATCCGCTGCACAGGGACCGCGCACACAGAGCACCGCTCCCCAGCCTTGATGGGAAGCTAATTGACGTGGTAAGCCCTGAAGGCAGGATTACTTTTCAGCCGGGCCCTCCCTAACGTTTTCTGGTGATGGCCAAGTGGGTAAGCCCAGTCTTTGCTCCCCAGAAACACAGCACTGCTTTCTATACCAACAAGTATTCATTCAAATCCCTGGCGAGCAGTCCAGGATATGAAAATCATGGTAATCTAATCTCGTGCAGGAAGAAGTATGAATCATCATTACACGGTCTGACAGAGAGAAAAGTGATTAATGCTCGGCTGCTTGGAGGGTAGTGTCCGCGCTGCGGGCGCCCGTGGGCCTCCAAGCTCACCGAGGGACCCGCCAGGCAAGAATCAGAGGAGCGGCACCCTGGTTTCCAGCTCAGGGGACGAAAAACAGGAATAACGCCATGTTCCTCGCCACTTAGAGGAATAGTCTGTGACCCAGGGAGCAAAAGAATAGGAATCGGGGTCTCAGCGTCTCGGTTTTGTTCCACCTTCCGGTGGAGTGTTTAAAACTCAGCGGCTCACTCGTAAGTGGGAAGGGTAAGTTTTGTAGAATCATGGCGCGTCTCAGAAAATGACCCAGAAACCCGGATCCTCTGCGGGGAAAGCTATAGACTCCGCACAGGACCCGAGAGGTGATGGGCAGCCACACGGGTAGGAGTGCGTCTTCACCACACCCCAGGAACGCACAGCTCCGAAGGCAGGCCTGGCCTCACAGGAACCTTCAAAGGGAACACTCCCTGCGCCCTGTCTCCAGGAAAGCACCGCTCCAGCGCCCTGGGAAAGTGGTCAGGGAGCTGCAGTCCTGAACCATCACTCCACGTTTTTTTTTTCTTTTTCTTCCCTTGCACAGCTGTGTTCAATTTTCTGTCCTTGGGGTTTTAAAAGGAACATTTATTCCAGAGCCAGGATTCTCAAGTTTTATGGTTATACAACTCCCTCCTAGGGCCAAAGAATGTTTGAAAAGTCTTAAGCCCAGCAAAGAGAATTAGTAAAAGTATCCAAATGAA
>PVLC010014886.1:10884-38505 GCA_004027655.1 Graphiurus murinus
GGGGGGGGGGGGAGAGAGAGAGAGAGAGAGAGAGAGAGAGAGAGGGAGAATGAGAATGTGTGCATAGAGAAAGAGAAAGCAAGCTAGCAGGTGAAGGGCAGCAAAGTACAAAGGTGTGTTTAAAGTGCTCCATCGTTTCTGTTTCCTGTTCTTTGATAAATTTTATTTTAAAGTAGGACTACAGATTAAATTGTATTTAATAAAAATCACAAAGAAAAAGATTTCTTTAGGATGCTGGGTTTTCCAGGTATAGAGCTAAACCCTTGATAGTTTTTCTTTTTGTAGTAGACAGCAGGAAAAAAAAATCCCTACATATTTCTGACTTAAAGAGGCCACTTTGTGACATTTCTCATTGAATCTAAGCTGATTTCATTATCAACATCCAAAAATCATCGCCAGGAAATAAAAGAGGTGGGTGGAAGGAGCTTCTCATCAGCCCATGAAATGCTAACCAGCTTTCAAAATGCAAGCCAATGAGCTACTTTAGGAAGCGCAGAAATCCCTTACCTGCCCACGCCTGTTTTCTCTGCACACCACGGATCCCACCTCTTAGACCCCAGCCCCAGGCTGCCCGTGCAGGCTCCCCAACGCCCCGTGGTGTCCGCCCCTGGAGCCTGCCAGGGGCTAGAGACCTGCTTCAAACACTCAGCTGATCTCACAGACAAAGCAACAGGCAAGCTCTGGGGCCCGAGGTTTGCGACACAGCCCACACCACCCACATGAGAGGCCTGGCTACTGCCCAAGACAAATAAGATGTTTTTGAGAAACAAAGCAATTTGCACAGATCCACCCTTCTGCAGAAGAAAACGAGTCGGTCCTCCTGCATGAGTGACCAGCTGCATTGCCAGGAGCACCTGCCGGATAGCGTCTGCTCTGAAAACTGCGGGAAGAGAAACACTGACCTGCCCCCGGCCTGCTCATGGTGAGGCTGCTCTCCGGAGCCTGCTCCCCGGAGCCTGCCAGTCCCAAGCCTTCTCTCGGCAAAGCAAACTTTTTCTTATGCTCTTTTAAGATCAGGAAATCAAAAGTGCCCTTTCGGGTGGCCCTGTGGTAAAGACAGCAGGCTGAAGTTCAAGCGATAATTAGATAACACACCACTCCTCCGTGATTGGGAGGTGTGACGAGTTGGTGGAAGTGCTAAACCTAGGACGCAGGACAGCTGGAAACAGAAAAATCACAGGCTCTGGAGTCAGGGCCTCTGGTGTTTTTTTTTGTTTTTCCATTTCATTTTACTTTATTTTGGTTTTGGGAACTGGACTCAGGGGCATTCTACCTTTTTTGAGCTACATATCCTCAGCCCTTATTTCTTTGGTTAAATTTTAAAACAAGGTCTCCATAAGTTACAGTGTGCTGGCCTCGAACCAGAGGTCCTCCTGTCTCAGCCTCCCAACTACTGGGCATACAGGCTTATACCGCTGGACCTACCTGGTCAGGACTTGCTCACTTTACTTTATTTATTTATTTATTTATTTACTTATTTACTTATTTATTTATGTGGTACTGGGGATTGACTCAGGGGTGTTCTACTTCTGAGCTAGACCCTCCAGCCCTATGTTATTTTTTAGAGTCTCGCTACTTAACCAAGGCTTCTTTTAAGCCAACAATTTCTTCAGGATGATAGTTTAATTTATAATCAAGTATTACACCCACCTAATATCATTTTGTCATAATAAAAAAATTTAAAAACCTGTGGATCTGTGCTCTAGAACAAATTAAAATGCTTCGTTCCAAACGTTTCAATGAAATACTGAATTTTTCTCTCAAAACTCCTAATTCATGTCTCCTACATATGTGATGAAACATACAACCAACCATAACTTTATACATTAAAAAAAGAAAAAGAGGAGAAGAAAGAAAAAAAAAAAAAAGAAAGCACACGTATAAGAAAGACCTTTGCACCAGGAGTCTTCAGGTTTAGAGAAAAAAGACATTTCCCTAATTCCATGCCAATCCCGACAGAAAAAAGTTACATTTTTAAAATACTACTTTATGAAAGATTATCTATATTCCATATAAGATGAAAATTTTAGCTAACAACTCAGATATAACTTCCAAAATCTGACTCACCAAAATGCTTATGTGTGTGCACAGGAGCGTGGGCGTGCACACGCGCACACACACACACACACACACACACACGCACACACATCTTACAAAAGCAACAACACACTGCTCAGCCTCACCCCGAGACAGGAGCAGGCTTTGCTCACGTGAGCGCACCGTGATGGGAACCTAAAGCCTTTCAAACGAGCCTCAGCCTCAGGAGCGGGCCACTTCCAAGGAACATTTTCATAAGGGAAGGGACAGACTGGGTTGTTACTTGAAGGAACATGTATCTTACAAAGTCATTTCCACATAATCCAGGTTAAAGGACCCTGGTAAAGAAAATAAATGGTAAGATCTATGGGCAGTGTACTTTTGAGGTTTCTGAAAATCATATGACACAAGCATTTATATTTGCGTGTGTGTGTGTGTGTGTGTGTGTGTGTGTGTGGTACTGGGGATTGAATCCAGGGGCATTCTACCTCCGAGCTACACCCCTAGCCCTATTTTTTTTTTTTATTCTTTGTTTTTGAAACAGGGTCTCACTAAGTAGCTGAGGCTGGCCACGAACCTTTGATCCTCCTGTCTCAGCCTCCCAAGTATTGGGATTACAAGCGTGCACCACCACTCCCGGCTCCAATAAGGTCTTACAAGATACTAAAGAGCAAGATCATGTACTTTGCTTCATAAAGACCTCTGGAGCATGTAAAAACAGGGGATGGCTTTTCAAAGATTCTGATTTCAAATGAAGACTTTCCTACAATTCTACTCAAACTCTGAAAAAACACACTAGTAAACTCTTTCAGTTTCCTCCCGGTCAAAATAACAAAACAGGCGGGGGTAGAGCTCACCAGTAGGGCAGATATTTAGCTGTGGGAAGGTCTGGGCTTGATACGTAGCACAACAGAACAAAAAAAAATAACACAGCACAATGCTGTCCAATCCCATCCACTTTCCTGCAAATGCCATAATCTTGCTCTTCTTTATGGCTGAGCAAAGCCCCATTGTATATAGGTTCACATTTCTTTTTATCCATTCTTCTGTCGACTGACACCTAAGTTGGTTTCACCTAAGTTGGTGAATTGTGCTGCTGCAAATCTACATGAGAATGCATGTGTCACTATAGTATTCTAACTTTAATTCTTTTGGAAAAAAAAAACAAATAATATTATGGCCACATATGACGGTATCACTAATAACCTTTCTAGCATGCTCGGGGAGAGGGTGGAGGCAGTGGGTGGGGTGGGTTACGAGGGAACCACTTAGAGATGTTGTGTGCGTATGTGAATACATCGCTTTGAATCTGCCTACGATGTGTAATTGTATTCCACCAATAAAAGTTTAAATAAGCATATACAGATAGAATGTATACATACATGCGTACATATACGTATACATGTGTATGTGTGTGCTTTATTGATATGTAGCTCGCATGCTATACACTTCACCAAAGTGTGTATCAATGGCTTTTGGTATATTCAGAGTTGGATGACCATTATTAAATCGGTTTTAAACATTTCCATCATTCACAATCACACAGATCCTTCTGGTTTCCCACCATAGAACCCTAGCTGTGGGTGACCATTAATGTACTTTTCACATGAAGAGAACCCTACACACTGGAGCCTTTTGTGAGCGGCCGCTCTCACTCGGAATGTTTTCAAGGATCATCGACGTTGTACCCTACACGAGCACTCCATTCTTTTTTACAGCAAATAATATTTTACTGCACGGAGGTGCCATGTTTTATTCATGAGTCATCCACTAACAGACATTTGGGTTGAGTCCATTTTGGGGTCTTACAAATAATGCTGTACCATGAGCATGAGTGTTTTTGTGCAAACAGATGCTTTTATTTCTCTTGAGCATACACCTTGGAACATACGTACTGGGTTATGAATGGGAACTCTAGGCTTAGCTCTGGGAGAAACTGCCCCCCTTTTCCAAACACCACATTGGACGCGTCCTGCCCATCAGCAGCACTGGAGAATTCCAGTTTCTCCTTGTTCTCTCTTACCAATGTTTCTTGTTATCTGTCTTTTTTGTTGTTGTTTTGTTTTGCGGTTTTGGTGCTAGAGATTGAACCCAGGGGCAGCCTACCTCCAAGCTACACCCCTAACCCTATTTCATTTTTTGTTTGCTTGTTTGTTTATTTATTTATTTATTCATTTATTTTTGAGGTACTGGGGATTGAACCCAGGGGCATTCTACCTCTGAGCTACACCTCCAGCCCTATTCTTAATTCTTTATTTTGAAACAAGGTCTCACGAAGTTGCTAAGGGCCTCGCTAGGTTGCTGAGGCTGGCCTCCAATCTGTGATCCTCCTGTCTCAGCCTCCCAAGTACTGGGATTTCAGGCGAGTGCCACCACACCCAGCTCATTATCTATCTTTAATGGTGGGTATAAAGCGGCATCTGACTGTGGTTACGATGCCTTTCCTCGATGGCTAAAGATATTGAAAATCTTTTATTATTGGCCATTAGTATATCTTATGTGGAGAAAAGTCTAATCAGATCCTTCGCCCATTTTTAATTGGGTCGCCTCCTTATTAATGAGTCATAATAGTCCCTGATATATTCTAACAAACTATTTTGCTATTTTGTGGGTTGTCTTTTCATTTTCTTGATACTGTCCTTTGATGAAGAAAAGTTTTAATTTATGTGTGTGTATGTGTATATGTGTGTGTAATCCTGGGGACTGAACCCCCACGGGGCATTCTACCTATTTTATTTTTATTTTGAAACAGGGTCTCCCTAGGTTGATGAGAATCTCACTACTTGCTGAAGGAAGCTGTCCTCAAAACTGCAATCCTCCTATCTCAGCCTCCCAAGTATTGGGATTACAAGTGTATGCCACCACACCAGCTGAGTTTTTCATTTTAATAAAGTTCAATTTGTCTGTTTTTCTTTTGTCACTCATGCTTTTGGTGTCACATCTAAAAAATAAAACTGTGCTGAACCCAAAGTCATTGAATTTATACCTATGTTTTCTCCTCATTTGTGACTACACTTGCTACCTCTTTTGAAGTGGTAATTCCCTCACATGCTAGGCAAGCACTGTGCCACGAAGCTAAATCCCCAACCCTAAGATCATTCTCTTAAACACCTGCTGCCACACCTTCTGATAACTTCATTTACTTACTTATTCACCTATTTATTTCCTTTAAACAAGTGCTGTCAATCTCATTTACTGCTATAGCTCCAGCATCTCACACCAGTCGTGCATGGTGTGAGATTCAATCTGCAGTAATATTTATATTCAATATTTAATGAACAAAAGGTCACAAGGAGCATTCCATAGGATTCTGGGAAGCATGGCTGACCACACAGCCATGCAGATTTGCAAGGCTCATTAGTTTTGAGAAAGACAATGTTTCCCAAACTCCCGTGGGCACAGACCCATCCTCCACCACATGCCCCGCACTGCGTTAGTAGCCTACGGAGCTGTGATCCAGGGAACACTTTGAGAAATGCTGTCCCGGAAAGGCGGGTCACACAGCACGGTTCCCAGAAGTACGCTTCCGCCCCATTCCGAAGGCTGGATCTGCTCCTTCTAAAGGTCCTTGGAGTCCCTAGAAGCTCTTTTGGAGCCAGAGCTCAGGTTCACAAAGAAAACCCCACGACGAATGTTAAGGTTTGGGTCTGGAATGTCACCCCCAAAAGTTCATGTGTTGACAATGCAGCAGTGTTTAGAGGTGAAATCATTGAATCGTGATCGTTCTAGAGATTAATCCACTTGATGGATGAATAATTCGAAGTGCTGGGTAATAACTGTAGGCAGGTGGGGCATGGCTGAAGGAAGTAGGTCACTGGGGCATCCCGGCCCCCTTCTTCCTCCTCTCTCTCTCCCTCTCCCTCTCCCTCTCTTTTTCCCAGTAGCCATGAGCGGAGCAGCTCTCCACCACCACACCCCGCCGCCAAGATGCTCAACCTTAGAGCCGGCCAACCATGGACTGGACCCGTGAAACCATGAGCTAAACAAATTGATCACAGCAATGAAGAGCTAACCAGCACAATTAAGTTTTCCTTTTCTCTCCTGGAGTTCCTAAAGGGTACCCTGGGACACAGGACCACTGAGGAAATAGGATTTTTCCAAAAATCAAAATGGCGCCTCCCCCCCCCCCCATATGTTTGTGGCTTCCTCAGAGCTCTGGTGTACTGAATGTGATTCAGACATGGCGCCCCTCACGATGTGCCTTAGCCTGTCTCAGGAGGCAGGCAAAACCAAGAATGTGTTAGGCACACTTGTATTCCTTTCCCAGAACCTTACCTCAAGGCTGATACTTAAATCATGGCTTCCGACGTGGATGGGCTTCAGAATAATTTCATCTCAGCTGCCCACGTCTTCAAGCCTCTCTCCTTGAGCTCTCTGAAAGAGGAGAAAGAAAGTCTAAAAATTTTGACTTTGAAATCCAAGCAAGAAAATAGCGAATGATATAAGATAATTGCGGGTGTGAATAAAGTAGGATTCTCTCCTCTGATTAATTTGCTGCATCTTAACAGCTTTTCCCCTTTCAATTATTTGTCTATCTCAGCAATAACAAATTATAGGCAGTGATTAGAGTATCTTTTAAAACTTGACTTTTTAAAAAGGTACTCAGTAAAGAATCCTTGAACTTGGTGAATAAAGTCGTTTCCTTGGAATGGTTCTTCAAAGCTCTTATTTTTCTGTGTTGAATAGAATTTCATAGATGAGCTTGAAAGGCAAGCTTTGGTAAATACAAGTACTTTCTAAATTCAAGTTTATATCACAACCAAATAAGGGGACTTGGGAAGAGGAGCTCTGTAATATATAGAGACCTAGAGAGAGATAAAGAGAGAGAGATAAAAAAGAAAGGAAGGAAGGAGGAGAAAGAGAGGGGGGGAGGAAGGAAGGAAGGAAAGAAAGAAGGAAGGAAGGAAAAAGAAAAGAGAAAAGAAGTCGCGTGTGGTGGCACACGCTTGTAATCCCAATACTCAGTACTTGGAAGGCTGAGATAGCAGGATCACAGGTTCTAGGACAGCCTCAGCAAGTAGAGAAACTCTCATCAATCTAATGAGACCCTGTTTCCAAATAAGAAATAAAATCAGTCTGGGAGTATAGCTCGAAGGTAGAATGCCTCTAGGTTCAATCCCCAGTACAGGAAAAGAGAGAGAGAGAGAAGAGAGAAGAGAGAAGAGAGAAGAGAGGGGGGGAGAAGGAGAAGAAAAGAAAGAAAAAAAGGAAGAAAGAGAGAAAAATGGGCTGGAACTCAACTCGTTGTTGGATGTGTATGCCCACAGGGAACTAAAAAGCCTTGATCCCTTAGAAAAAGAGATGCTGGCTGGTGTGGTCGCATGCGCATGCGTCTATAATCCTAGTACTTTGAAGGCTGAGATGGGAGGATCACAGGGTTTGAGGCCAGCCTCTGCACTTAGTGAGACTCAGATTCAAATAAAAAGTAAGAGGGTTGGGGGTGTAGCTTGGAGGTAGAATATCCCTGGGTTCATTCAATCCCTAGTATGGAAGGAAGGGAGGAAGGGAGGGAGAGAGGAAGAGAGGGAGGGAAGGAAGGAAGGAAGGAAGGAAGGAAGGAAGGAAGGAAGGAAGGAAAGAAGGAAGGAAGGCAGGCAGGCAGGCAGGCAGGCAGGCTGGTTGAAAGGGAGGGAAGGAGCAAGAGATGCTGGACAGAGCACTGAGGAAGAGACTACAACAACCGTCTAAGGCCCCGGGTGAGCCATTTGGGTAGAGCGTGGCCTACACCACGATTCCAGGCCGCGGCCATCTTCCACATGTGGTTTCCTGAGGCTGGGGAGGCCGGGAAAGCTGCCTCACTTAGAATGCACCAGGGTGGACCCAATACCAGCGTGCACGTCCTCGTGTGACCGCCTAGCGAGGTGTGGGCGTGTCAAAGGTGACTAGCCAGGCAGTCAGCACTGCCCACACTCAGGGCCGTGTGCGGACTCAGCAGGAGAAGTACTGAGTACAGGAGACTGCAGCACCAGGCCCAGGCCTCCGTGTCTGCTCAGTAGTTCAGGCACAGTGGGCGGCTCCGGGGATCTTCGGTTTGCATGTCCTCCTCCCTGCCCGTGTCTGTCCTGCACACCCTGTACTACCTTGTGAAGGAGTCAGGGACGGGGTCACGTGGGCACAGAGGGCCCCTCGGGGGACGGGAGGGCCCGGGGCTGCCATCCTTGGTCCTCGGCTTTTATCAATAGAGGGGCGCCGTGGTGTCAGCCGCCTGCTACATCCGGTGGAGGGGAAACGGGGCTTATCTCCAAGAAGCCCAGGCGCAGAGGCAACTCGTCAGGAAGGGCAGAGGGAGTCAGCCCATGCAAAGCCCCCACAGGAGAAAAAGAATCGTCACCACTACGTGGTGAAATTCAGCCAGCCATTAACGCATTACTTTAAGCCACCACAATGGCTTCAGTACTCGAAAACTCTGGGGCTTAAATTTGTGTCTTCTCTTCCAAAAAAAAAAAAAAAAAAAATTTTTTTTCTCCCCCACAAATCTGTTTATTACTCAAAAGCCTTGTGAACTGGAATAGACCAGTTTAAGCCTCTCTCCCCACCCCCACCCCCTAGGACTCCTCAGAATTTTAAACTGGGGGGATTTGCATGCTCTGAAAAAAAAAACCCTCTTACAGTACTGGCCACAAAGGATAGAAACTGAAGTTATTCAAAAATGGAGCCGGACATGGTGGTGCTCCTGTAATTTCAGTATTTGAGAGGCTGAGACAGGAGGATCACATGTTCAAGACCAGCCTCAGCAATGTAGCAAGACTCTCAGCAACCTAGCATGACCCTGTTTCAAAACAAAAATAAGTAAGTCAGGCATGGTGGTGGTGCGTGCCTGTAATCCCAGTACTTGGGAGGCTGAGACAGGAGGATTGCAGGTTCAAAGACAGCCTCAGCCACTTAGTGAGGTTCCCAACAACTTTGCAAGATCCTATTTAAAAAAAAATTTTTTTTTTTTTAAATACAAAATAGGGCTGGGGACATAAGTAGCCTGGAGGTAGAATGCCCCTGGGTTCAACCCCCAGGATCACAAAAGTGGAAAAGGCCAAGGAAGCCGCAAGAATGCTAACGTCCCCCTATGGCAGAGCGCAGGGATGAGACCAGCTTTACCCTGACTGCTTCCTCCCCTTCTTTCCCCTGGGCGCTTAGAATAAGGAAAGTGGTTCTCCATCTTCCAGATCTTTCCACAGACCCCGGGCCGCTTCTCCTTGCACTCACACAGACGCCGAGATGAAGTCTCCATCACAGAGCTCAGAGAGAACTTGGTGAATAAAGTCGTTTCCTCCTCCCGAGTGAGTCCGCAGCAAGGCCTTGTGGAAGTGAGCGCGAGGTGCTGGGGGCAGCTCCAGGCCTCCCACAGACACCAGAGTCCACACGCGTCACGCCTGCGCCAGGTGACGGGTACTTGCACCAAACCTACACTGACCCTCCCGGGTGTTTCAAATCACCTCCAGATCCCTTCTGAAACCTAACGCAGTGTGAGTGCTATGCTGATAGCTGCTCCACTGCGCTGTCTGGAGGAGAATGTGGGCTCAGTACAGGGGCGGGTCTCTTTTTCTGAGCATTTTCAGTCCATCAGTGGTTGACGCCAAGATGCAGACCCAGGAGACACAGAGGGCTGACTGCCATTGTCAACCGTGCAGGACTGGATTTGCCACAATAACAAAAGTAAAATAAATAATAATAATGCTGATAGTCACTAATATTATTTGGAAAATTTTAAATACATAAATAAGTACAAATGTCTCCAAATCAACCACATCATCTACCTGCTAGAAGGTCTCCACTGGTTGGACCTATGTCATGGCCGACAGATTTCACCAAGAGTCTGCCAAGGTGGGAACGGCCAGTTCCGTTGCTCCTCAGAGCCATACGTACTTGAAGGTGCTTAGGTTTGTCATTCGGTCACGACCAAAGGAGGTGACAGAAAAAACGTCAGAAGTGACTGGATTGTCACTGAAGAAGCCAAAGTCCAAAGCAAGCGGCAGTGAGAACGTGGGAAGGTGGCCTTAGGAGACCGCAAGGGGAAAGGCTGCCTCCAAAAGTCACCAGGCTGCTGCTGTGTCCTCGGACAGCGGGACAGTTCTCAGCGACGCACGGAGCCTGGCTGGGTTTCATCTTGATGTTGTGCGTGTGTACGTGTGTGTGTAGAACATTAGGAGAAAAAAAAAAAAAAAAAAACAGATAAAATGGGAGGCTAAGACAGAAGGATTACAGGCTTGAGGCCAGGCTTGGCAACTTAGCAAGACCCCATTTCAAGATACAAAATGAAAAGGGCTGGGGTTGTAGCTCAGAGGTAGACTGACCCTGGGTTCAATCCTCAGTACTGAAACAAACAAACAAAAAAGACCTTGTAACCTGGACCTATAGTATTTTTACACACTAGGATAATATCTGGAGAATAGTGAATATTTTCCTAAATACTGGATCTTTCAGTAAGTAAATGTTGGTAGTTTTCACCAAGGAGGATACATTAAATTTGGCGGTGTCAATCTTTCTGTACTTTACCTCCCAATCAAGAGGACCTATATTTCATATGCATTTGTTCCTCTAAAATTAAGTGTGGGTTTTCATGAGCCCCGCTCTCCTCCTGTATTGCACGTGGACAGTGTTTCGGGGACACGAGCCGGCGCTCGGCAGGCGCTGACGGGGTCCCCGAGGGCCGAGGGGCAGCGCGTGCTCCCTGCGAAGCTTCCCAGTCCTGAGGCGCAGGCAGCGGCCCGCAGCCAAAAGAGCAGCTGACGTGGGGGACGCACCAAGGAGAGGGAGCTCGAATAGTCACCGCCGAGGTCCGGACACTCCAGCACCTGCGACCTCCGGCCATCTTCCCACAGGGACACCTCCCCACTTTGTGGGACTCTTGCTCACTGGGTGACCCTTCCACGTGACCCGTGACAGGTCCCCAAAAGGAACATCAGATTTTGTACATTTTCAAATGTGCTCCAACAGAACTGGGAGGTGTTCTGCTTCAACATTCAAAGGATTTGGGTATTATCCCAAAATCACAAGTGGAAAAATTAGGTTAATGGGCAGAGCTTTCAATTTTAAATTGCTTTCACATATATAGAGAAAATATGAAATGTAATGTATGCACATATAACATATGTATATAATATATAGCAAATATTATATTATATACATTATATGTATTATATACATACATATAATACATAAAATACATTATATGTATTATATACATTATATGTATATATACATATGTATATAACATTTTTGTGTATGTTCATATATATGTATGCATATAGGTGTGTGTGTGTGTGTGTGTGTGTGTGTGTGTGTGTGTGCAGGTTTTCAAAATCTTTGATGAGCTCAGTGGAATAGAGCTTGCTCAGCGTGTACAAGGCCCTGGGTTCAATTGTCAACACTACACACACCAAAAAAAAAATCAAGAAAGAAAACAATCTTCAGTGTCTTCTACTAGTTGCCTAAAAGCAAGCTCAAAATGATTAAGCAAGTAGCAAACATTGAAGAAAAACTCACTTGTGTTTGTGAATATGATTTCATATTGTTGATAGCATCAAATATGCCTAAGACCCGGCTTTTTACTTGGTAATTAAACACATGCACACACTCACACAAGCACACACTCACACAAGCACACACACGCACGTATATAGTGCTAAGTTGAAAAACAGAACACAAGGTTGCAGAATTTCACAGTAAGCCTCAAGAGCACCATGCCTTCCTTCCCTGCCCCAAGCCCAGCAAGTCTATAAACCACGTGAGCACATTTTCACAGACACTCCCTGGGGCGAAGAGAAAGCTAAAGCTAACAGGGCAAGCGGTGTCCGGTGGGGCACACCCCCAGGCAGCGCGGTGTCCTTCGTCCTCCCGACCCCCCTGCTCCTGAGGCCTCTCCGTCGATCCGAGCACTACACTCCCTTGAGGCAACTGTGTTGGGTTCGCACTGGCTTCACAGTGCTTGTATTCAGGAAAACAAGATTATCAGGCTGGCCTTGCTGTTTTTCTCTAAGTGGAGACCAAGTTTAAAAGCCTGTTGCTATGTAAACTATGCGTGATATGTGTGGGGCTCAAGTTCACCCTCACATGAACTCCACCTGTCAACCTTTGTAAGGGGCAGGGAGGTGGCCTGGGTCCAGACAGAATCTGGACGACCTTGTCCTCTTTTCCCTCATCCTTTAAGTAGTGTCTCCTGGGGACAGGCCGCCCAGGTGGGTCTCAAAAGCTTTAAGTATACCGGGGTGTGGTGGCGCACGCCTGTAATCCCTGTACTTGGGAGGCTGAGACAGGAGGATCGAAGGTTCGAGGACAGCCTCAGCAAGTAGTGAGACTCTCATCAATCCAACGAGACCTTGTTTCCAAATAAGAAATAAAATTGGGCTAGCTCGAAGATAGAATGCCTCTGGTTTCAATCTCCAGTACCAGAAAAAAATTTTAAAAAAGCTTCAAGTATAACAAGCTGCTTTTTAATGTCAAAATTTTCTTAGACACCCCCCTATATCAGTGGTTGTATTTTTAATAAGACATTTAAGACATCAAAAACCTATGAATTCAGTAACTCACCTAACAGCTTAACATTTTATAAGGCACAGCATTTAGTAGCATGTAAAGTAACTGGACATTTGCAAGACGTTGTTCAGCTTGCAGACAATGCTTGGAAAGACATAAATTCAAGCCAGGCATCGTGGCCCACACCTACAATCCCAGTACTTGGGAGGCTGAGACAGGAGGATCAAAGGTTCTCGGTCAGCCTCAGCTAGTTAGTGAGGCCCTTTGCAACTTAGTGAGTCTCTGTTTCAAAATAAAGAATAATAACTAAATAAATAAATGCTAGGAGTGTAGCTCAGAAGTAGAATGCCCCTGGGTTCAATCCCCAGTACCACAAAAGAAAGAAAAAAGGAAGGAAGGAAAGAAGGAAGACATCAGGCTGTGTCAAAGTCTGTGCAAGCTCGGACAGCCTCCCCGGTCCCTGTCCCCATGTGGACACAGGCGGACCCTCACAGGTCCCTAGGACCTCATGCTGAAACCTGAGGCAGGGTCCCCAAACACAAAGCCAACAACCTGATCGGGCCCCCACCTGGCAGCTGAGATCTTCTCCTTGGCAAGTGGCCGCTAACTTACCGGTGGGAAATGCCTCCCAAGCCCCGCAGCGGATGTCCAAATCTGCAGATAGTACCGAACTCTGCTAAGCAGAGCACTGCTAAGTGACTAGCAGGAGGTAGTATACACAGCACAGATACGCTGGACAGAGAGGTGGCTCTTGTCCTGGGCAGGACGAATGGGAACGTGCGAGCTTTTATCACCTTGGTGCACCATGTGATTCAAAACATAAAGGGCTTATTTCTAGAATTTTCTTTTCCTCTTTGGTTCTAGGATTGAACCCAGGGGAATTCTACCTCTGAGCTACACCATCAACCTATACAAATTAATTTTGGATGGAAATATCAACAAAGAAAGTCAGGGGAGAGAGAGAGAGAGAGAGAGAGATATCTTGGTGTAGTGGACCAAACTGTGGGGGATGCAACAGAGGTGTGTGTGTGGGAGGGTGTAGCTCAGAGGTGTGAGTGTGTGTATACATATATTATATATATTTTTGGGGGGTGGGTGGGGGGAAACAATCTCACTAATTTGCTAAGAGCCTCACTATGTAGCAGAGGCTGGCCTCGCAATCCTCCTGTCTTAGCCTCCGAGGTACTGACTGGAGTTACACACATCCACCACCACACCTGGCTGGAAGTTTTCCACTTCATATTTCCAGACCATTGCTGGCTGTGGGTAACTGAATCCACAGGAAGAAAAGTGTGGCCACGAGGGGACTGACCACTTTGTGAGGAAATTTCAGAAAACAAGTTGCTAAGCAGGACTAAAAGAAATGAATTTTGGATTGAAATAGCAACTAAGAAAGTAAGTCAGGAGAGAGAAAGAAAGAGAGAGAGAGAAACAAAAAACACTAACAGTCTGTGACAAAACTTCTAGTCCTGGTGTGGTGACCGAACTGTGAGGGACTCAATCCTTCAATGCAGGAAACAGGGACCGGTGAGTGACGGGGAAATGACAGCTTCCTTCTGAGCGTCGGTGTGTAAAAGGAATAAGCAAGCCAGGCCAGAGAGGGGCCCGAGGCAGCACCTGTGAGTGTGCACAGACTCCCGAGGATAAGCCACTGGACATTGGTACAGGTAACTGTAAAACCGGCTCCCTGTCCTCTCAGTCTGAACCACGCCTTGAATTGGTATCTAGGCCCCAACAGCTGGAGAATGTCACAAACACACGAAAAGCTCACGCGTTCTGACTACGGAGGGCAAACTTGTGTTAACAAGGGCAGCAAGCAACACTCGTGGAGCGTGTGACGCTAGCCAGGCTCTGTCGAAAGCGTATAGGCACGCCGGTGACTGATCATCACTACCAGCTGCAATTGGTACCACCCTTGCTAGGGCCCCTTCTGCGCAAGGTCTCATGAGCGATTAGTATGAGGAGGAGCCGAGTTGGCCCCTGCATTCTGCGTCTCACCCATAGCATGTGCTTCCCCATTGGTTAAAAAAATGTCAAAGCCTTAAGATCAAAAACCTTTTCATCAGATCCTACACACTTCCTAGTGCCTCTACAATAAGTCTATATATTTTGTGTGTGTGTGCTCTGGGGACTGAACCCCAAGGGCTTTATACCGCTGAACTATACCCCTGACCTTTTTTTTTTTTGAAACAGGGTCTCCCTAATTTGCTGACGCTGGCCTTAAGCCTGCAATCCTCCTGTCTCAGCTTCTCAAGTGCTGGGATTACAAGTGTACGCCACCACCAACCTTTTTATTTTTAAATTTTGAAACAGGGCCTCGCTAAGTTGCTGAGGCTGGCCTTGAACCTGCGATCCTCCTATCTCAGCCTCCCAAGTTCTGGGATTACAAGCGCGCGCCACCACGTCCGGCTCTATATGCCTTTTAATAACCACAGAGTGGTTCCTGTCTTCTCTGCCTGGAGCAGAATGGGTCCTCTTAACTGTCAAAGCCCAAATGCAGTTTTTGTTTTTGTTTTTTATCCCACGCCTGGTGATGCCTTTCTGCCTGGGGAAATACAATAAATCCCCCCAGATACTGGGGCCTGGCTCAACCTGCAGATGGTCTGGGTGCCCCCCCTGGGGGGGATTATCCCTGCACCAAAGCCCCACCGAGCTTCAGCTTAACTCAAAGTACTAAACCCAAGTCAAATGGACGCACACTGAGCATTGTACCCAGAGGAACACAAAGGAAGGCTGAAGCAGGAGGGCTGGTTTAGAGATCCAAGCAGCTGGGTGTGGTGGCGCATGCTGGTAATCCTAGTACTTGGGAGACTGAGACAAGAGGATCAGAGGTTTGAGGCCAGCCTCAGCAACTTAGTGAGATTCTGTTTCAAAATAAAAAATAAAAAGGGCTGGGGGTGTAACTCAGAGGTAGAATGTTCCTGGGTTCAATGCCCAGTACCAAAAAAAAAAAAAAAAAAAGAGAGAGAGAGAGATTGAGGGCTAGCCTGAGGTTTTTTATTAGCAGGAAAACCACCCTGGGTCTTCATGCCAGAGGGTACTTTGCTGGTGAGAATGTAAAATGTCAGGCTGCTTTGGAAAAGTTTGGCAGGTGCTGTTTTTAAATTAAGTTAAACATCTACTTAACATTATTAATCAGCAATCTCACTCCTACATATTTACCCAATAAAAAATGAAAATATATGTTTCTATAAAAGCTGTATGTGAATGTTTAGGAATCTTGTTCATAATTGTGCAAAAGATGGAAACAAACCCAAAGTCCTTTAACTGATGAATGAATACACAAACTCAATCTACACGATGGAATACTACTCAACAATCAGGAGGAACAAACCAATGTGAACAGTCAACAAACTGGACGAATACCATGTGAATTGTGCTAAGTCAGAGAAGCCAAGCTCAAAACTCTACATACTACATTTGTATAACATGTTGGAAACGTCAAAACTATCGGGGTGGAAAACACAGAGGAGGTTGCCTGGGGCTTGGGCTGAGGACAGGGACTGACTGGCAAGGGGCACAAGTGGCTTTTTGGGGTGATGCACATTCACAACTTGACTGTAGTGCGGATTACACAACTGTACACACTTAACAAATCATGGCTGTATACTAAAATGAGTGAATTTTACTTACTACATATTAAAGTATACATCAATAAATCTGATTTATGCAATGGGGCTACTGGTACCTTCTACAAGGCTCTACAAATCATGTAACTAACCCCCGTTACTAATCCTACCCCCAATTTCTTCACACACAATATTTATAGGAAGATTATTGGTTATGCAGGTAGAGAGAATAAAAAAAGGTCCTTTACTCATATAAAATTTCTGAAAGTAATCTATGAGTGTTTACATACCTATAGGAATATAGGAATATGGTTAAAGAATGTAGGAATTATCATTACAAGAACTCTTCTGTACAGCAGTCCTCCTTATCTTCAATTCTACCTTCTGAAAATATTCAAAGGAAAATTCCAGAAATATACAACTCACATGTTTTAAATTGTAAACTGTTATGAGTAGTGCAATTAAGTTTCATGTCATGCCCGGCATGGTAGTTCACACTTGTAATCCTAGTCTTGGGAGGCTGAGAAGGAGGATTGCAGGTTCCAGGCCAGCCTCTGCAACTTAATGAGGCTCTCCAAAAGTGTTTCAAAATAAAATAGGGCTAAGGGTGTAGCTCAGAGGCAGAATGCCCCTGGGTTTAATCCCCAGTACCACAAACTAAACAAAACCTCAAGGCATACAGCTCGCTCCTGTCCAGGGTGCGAACGATCCCTTTATCAAGAGTTTCCATGCTGTGTACATTACCCACCTGTTAATTACCTTAGAAGTTCAGTTATAGGATCAACTGTCAAGATATCAAGGTGCTTGCGTTCAGGTAACATAACGCCCCCAAAGTACAAGAGCAGTGACACTAGCGGTTTGAATGTGCCAAAGAGAAACTGTAAAGCACTTTCTTTAAGTGAAAATATGAACAATACAATAAGATTGAGAGAGAGAACACAGTCAAATAATGTTTACTACAGTGTATTGTTATAATTGGTCTATTTTATTGTTAGCTATTGTTGTTAGTCTCTTACTGTGCGTAATTTATAAATTAAACAGCATCATAGGTATGTATATATAGGAATTTGCACAGTATTTATGGAGTGTGATGATATCTGTGGTTTCAGGCACCTACTAGGGATCTTGAAATATATCCCACTGCCACATTCAAGTACTGTGATCCAAAAGTTGAACTACGTTGAAAATAAGCCAAAGTTACTGCTAAACTCTTTAGGCAAAAAGCAAACCTAAGATAAATTGTGACTGTTGAATGGCAAATGTTTAGTGGGGTAGAAAAAAGTTGAAGTCACTATCTAAGGAGAGATACCAGTGGTTCTGGTCAGCATTCTCTTAGCCATAATCTAAAGACCTGACCACATAACTTAGAGGAAAGAAGACGGATTTTCTTATGGTTTTGGGCTCAGTCCATGGGGGAACAGGGATCCAGGATCTCAGGATGGTGGTGTGAGGCAGAGAGAGGGTGAGGACATGGGCTGTGCTCCTCACATCATGGAGGCTGTAAGCGAGGGAGGAAGGGAGGGAGGGAGGGAGAGAGAGAGAGAACGAACACACACAGAGGGAGGAGGAGCCATAGATAACCCCTCAAGGACCCACCTCCAGCCACCCTGTCCAGATAATCCATCACAATGGGTTGATCCCCTGCTGGGATTGCAAGCTTCAGGAATCAACGAGCTCCAACCATCAATAATGAGCTCTCTGGGGGACATTTCCTACCTATGACGCCAGTAGGATAGTGGCGGAAGGGGCGTGGGGAGGGAGACTTGAGGAAGGAAGCAGTTCAAATAGTGTGACGTCCATATATCACGCTACCGACACAAATCTCAACAGCATGTTCAGGGAGGAGGCGGCAGCGGGGCTGCGGCCTGGAGGAGACACACCAGGTGCTGTGCGCATGTCTGTTGCTCTCACTCTGAACCTCATCATGATGTATAGCTACAGTGCAGCGATAAAAGTATATTTTAAAAATGACTAGATTAAGACAAGCATGGTGGTGCACGCTTGTAATCCCAGTACTTGGGAGGCTGAGACAGGAGGATCTGGGTTCGAGGCCAGCCTCAGCTACTTAGCAAGGCCCTCTGCAACTTAGTGAGACCCTGTTTCAAAATAAAGAATAAAAAATAGGGCTGGGGGTGTAGCTTGGAGATGGAATGCCCCTAGGTTCAATCCCTAGTACCGCAAAAAAAAAAAAAAAAAAAAAAGACTAGATTATTGAAAGCCATGATTGCAGTACGATTTGGTCTACATACCCACACTAGAAACAACAAGGAAGATTCTGGATCTTTCCTTGATTCATTACCCAGCAGCCCTGGCGGCCTGTGTGTGCTGAGCACTGTTCTAAGCACTAAAGACAGAATAATACACCCAAGTCTGTTCTTATGGAGCTCACAGACTCTTGGGAGAACTGACAAATTATAAATAAGTAAATGGACAAAGAAACCGATCGATCCATAGGAGATCAACCTGCCAGCTAATAAGAGCCAGGAGAGAAGCGCGGGGTAGGAAAAATGGGCGTCTGTTTTAGACAAGGTGGGCCGGCGTTCCTGAGGGGCTGCCCTCACAGCAGAGAGCTGGAGGAACGGGGCCTGAGGCTGGCGCACCTCCAGAGGAATCGCAACCAGACAGAGAAAAGAACATGCACCCGCGCCCAACTCCTGACATGGGAGGACGACAGAAATGACCACGTGACCAGCAACGTGGCCCGTTTGGCTGGAGCGAGTGGACAAGAGGAGGAGAGCCCAGGAAGTCACATGAGCTCTGTGCCAGAGGACTTCCATCTTAGTCGAAGAATTACCAGATGTAATTATTATTATTATTATTATTATTATTATTATTATTATTATTATTATTATTGTGGTACTGGGGATTGAACCCACCAAGCTACACCCCCAGCCCTATTTTTTATTCTTTATTTGGAAACAGGGTCTCACTCTCTAAGTAGCTGAGGCTGACCACAAACCTGGATCCTCTGGTCTCAGCCTCCCAAGTACTGGGATTACAAGCGTGCGCCACCACACCCAGCTTCAGATGTAATTCTTGTATGTATGTATTGGATGTAAGTGCAGGGACCTGATCTTGACTTAGTTGTGAAAATGCACTCTAGTTGCTCCTAGGAAAACAGACTTTGTGAGGGTTGGAAAGATACAAAGTTGGACAAAAGGAAATGGGGAAGCTGGGCATGGTGGCGCATGCTTGTAATCCCAGCATTCGGGAGGCTGAGACCAGAGGATCCGGGTTCGAGGCCAGCCTCAGCTACCTAGTGAGGCACTCCGCAACTTAGTGAGACTCGGTTTCAAAATAAAGAATAAAAAATAGGGCTGGGGGTATAGCTCAAAGGTAGAATGCCTCTGAGTTCAATCCCCAGTACCGCAAAAAAAAAAAAAAAAAAAAGGAAATGGGGAGCCAGACAGCAGGTCACCACAGCCACCCTAGAGAAACGGGGACCCCTGGGCCGGGGATGGACAGACAAGGCGTACGGGTGATGGGGTGCCGCCGACGGAGCTGGGACGGGCTAGTTCAGGTTCACTAGAAGTCGTCTCGGTTGCTGGAAGTGCACCTTATATTGCTGCCAGGGAGATAACGATGTACTTTAGGATAAAGATTGGTTAATGTGACCTAAATAGCATTGTAGCTTAAGGCTTTAAAAGTTTTACAGTGGAAATAGCTGACTCAGGACCAGTTTAGATATTCATTTAATAACCTTTTTATAGTATCCCCATTGACTACGTGCAGCTAAGAAACTATGAGAAACTATGTGCTCCATGCTACAGTCCAGGTAAGTGACCCCCAAAGGTTCATGCACTAAGGCTTGTCCTCGGCCCATGGCACTACCAGGAGGTGATGGTGCCCTCAGGAGTTGGGGCCTGGTGGGAGTACTTCAGATCACTGAGAATCTGCTCACAAAAGAGATGGGGAACCCCAGTCTCTTCTCTTTTGCTTCCAGCCATGAGGTGACTGGATTTTCTCCATCATGTCCTCCTACCCTGATGTCCCTCCACTGACCCAAAGCAAAGAGGCCAATTGATTATGGCCTGAAACTTCCAAAACTGTGAGGCAAAATAAACCTTTTTTCTTTGTAAGTTGATTATCTCAGGTATTTGTTATAGTGATGGAAAACTCACTAACAATCCGCTAGTGAACTTTTCAGGAAACAAAGATTCCCAGCCAAGCTAATAGATGCTACAAAGCTTTACAGAATGTGTCAACAGTGTTTGGAAGATATTCTGTATTTCCCATTTGCAAAGACAAAAAAAAATGTCCACAAGATTGCAGAGTATGGATATTCTTTTATTCTAACTTCGTTATTGAAAAACCTTTGATCATTGGGTAAGAGAAGTCAAGTTATAAGAATCTTTGATTAGTGTATTGGGCTGGATATGAAATGTCCCCCCCAAACGTGCTCCTCAACACAGTAGGTTCAGATGTGGCTGGCAGCTGGAGGAAGCAGGTCACTGAGGGTGTGGATTTGAGGACTATATTTGTCTTTGGTCTCTCTCCCCGCCCCAGCATCTATGAGCTGAGCAGTTTCCCAATACCAGCGCCACTGCCATGATATTCTTGCTTAGAGCTGGCTGACCATGGACCAAACTTCTGAAACCATGAACCAAATAAACCTTTCCTCCTCTAAGTTGTTCTTGTCTGGTGTTTTGGTCAGAGCAACAAAAAGCTGACTAACACAATGGGTTTACATGTCAAAACCTTTTAGGTAAACATTATCCATTTGATGTAATCTCTACCAAAGCATGTATCTGCTTAACAGAGTATTTTCTTCAGTGCCTTAAGGTTGGTATGTTGAGAAAGCTCTTTCTGAGTTTTGTGCAGCTGCAAGTAACCTAGAGAAAGGTCAGAAACAACCCACAAACACACAACTGGATCAAGTTTGATTCCTGTTAGAATGAGACACAGCACAGGAGGGCCAGCAAAGCTCAGCTCTGGATGTTGTACGCGTCCCAAAATCACATTAGTTTTGTCCAAGGCAAGATTTGTGCCCGGGACTCAAAACACAAGGAAAAGTTTAAGTTGTTTTGATTGGAATAACTCTAGCCTGCTAGCATGTATTTCTTCCAGGAAGCTATCAACTTCCCTCTTTTCCATCTTTTCCTCCCTCTTTCCCCAGGTCAACCCCAAGAGCCGCAGCACCGCATGTGATTGGAAGCCAGGTCAAAATAACTTCAGAACATCAGGCGTGGGGCCCTCAGAGACAGCGGGGGTGACAGCAACTTTTTTATCTATTCCTAGTGCAAAGAAATGTTTCGATCCAGTTGGAACCATCCACGTTTGAAACCAACTCTTAAGCTTCATCTGCTTCTCATTTATTAAAAATTTTACTCAAAAGAAACTAGTTCCCCAGGGAAATCTGACTCACCCACCTCTATTACCAGCCAAGAGAGAAATTCCCTTCCCGTCACATAGGGTCAGCATAGGTGACTTAAATGTTACTGAAATTAACCTTTAATGGTTTTCCAGTTTTCCTACCGCACTATATCTCTTAGGATATACTTTTGGAAAGATCTGTTCTTAAAAAAAATTTATTGTTTTGCTCTAAAGGATTCCTTACTCAACTCTGTGAATTGAGTAACTTTCCCACAGTATCAGCTACTAAAGACAGATTTTTCTGGCTTGTTGCTTCAGGATGTCAAGACATGGTCTTTCTTCTACTCTGGACTTGGGACTCCCTTTCACAAAAGAGCTCCTTTCCTGATTACACTGAGCAGCTGTTTCTGTCTTCTTCCAGAAGACAGCAAGATCAAGGCTTTCGAGACTAGGCTCCTCCTAGGTCACCAGTTCACATGGTTACCTTACTCTTTCCCAATGGCTCCAGACAAATCATCTCTATTCTTATTTTTCAAAAACCTCAGAGTTAAGACACATCTCCGTGCAATGTCAAGCCGACTGCCAAGACTGGATTAGTGTGGCTTTCTTTTTGGACTCCTTCATAATGACCTAAAGATGGATTATATCTGGATTCTCAGAGGTCTGTTAAATATTAACTGTGATGATGTGAAATGCTGGAAAATTGGGCCAGTCTGAATCTCCATTATTAATCCGGCCTGAGGTCATTTCTCTGTGAGGTTCTAGAATACAGTCTCAAACTGCCACTGACCAAAACTCTTAGCTGTCAGATACACACTGGAGAACCTAGTGGAACCGATAGGCTCTCTCTTGAGAAAATTCCAAAACAAAATGCTACCTACAGTTGCGATTCTAAACAAGGGGCCAGCAAGCTGCAGCCCAGGGCAGATCTAGCTTGCTGCCAATCTTTGTCAATAAAGTTTTATTGGCACGCAGACATGCTCAGTCACTTCTATGCTGTCTACAGCTCTTCTGGTGCTACCATGGCCGAGCTGAATGGTGATGGAGTCTGTCTGGCCCTCAAAGTCTGAAACCTTTACTATCTGGCTCTTTAAAGGTTTGCCAACCTCTGCAGTGGAACTTTAAAACCAATGACATCTAAGACAATGGTTTAAATCTTTATTCTGTGTAGCTTTGCAAAGTTACTTAACTAGAATATCATTTTCCACAGGGTAAAAACGAATGAAAAAATTACCACACAAAAGTGCCTAGCCCAGTGCCTGGTATTCAGTAGGTGATTAATGTATGCTCTCTTTTCCATTACCTGATCTCCTCCTGGTCCTTCAGTACTTGGTGCAGATGTTTCCTCCTCTCTGCACACAAACTTGCTTTGACACCGGCTCGTCCATATCCTAGATTGCTACTCACTTGTCTATTTCCATTTAAAGCGTGGCTTCCTCTGGGTAAACGTCACATCTTAATTAACCTTTGCAACCCAGGGCTCAGTACATAGCAGGACCTTGGCAAGGCTGCTTTACAGAACGAGTGAGTTAAGAAATAAACGGGTAGTCGAATCCATCTGAATTCCAAAAGATCATTAGGAATATATTACTACATAATACCAGGATTCTCCCAACCGAGATTCACAAAATAACACTTTTCTTGGTCCTAGTTTTATTGATCAGGCAAAGGGCAGGTTAACACTTCAACCATAGGGCAGTAGAGATGGCATGCCCCTTATCCAAAATGCTCGAGATTATTTCAGATTCTTTTGGATCTGGAATCTGGATTTGGATTTTGCATACAGATAGCCAGGTATCTTGGGGAGGGGGCACGACCCTCGTTTGTTTCTTCCAGAGCTTACACACGTGGCCTGAAGGTAACTTTTTCCAGCATTTGTAGTATATCCATCTCATGGCTGCTGCTCATCATATGAAGTTAGGTGCGGAATTTCCTGCTTGTAGCACCACGCTGGCGCTCAAAAGTTTCAGATTTCGGAGAACTGGAAATCTGAGCTTTCAGATTAGTGTTGTTCAACCCATAATCATGACTTTTGTTTCAACCCAACTTAAATCCTCTCTCACCAAGCCTCTAATCATTGAGTTAAAAATGAAAAGTGTGATATTCTTTGTGTACAAGAGCCTGAATTCAACATTTCTAATAATAGTGATATACTTTAGCATAAAATAATTTCTTTGGAAAAGTGGTTTTCCAAACCACTGGTGTATTGGTTTTTCATGGATTTAGTTAAAAAGAGATTCAGTCATTCAGGAAGGAACAAGCGCCAGGTATGGTGGCACATGACTGTAATCCCAGTAGTTGAGAGGCTGAGAAAGGAGGATTGCAGGTTTGAGACCAGCCTCGGTGATTAAGCAAGGTCCTCAGCAACTTAGCGAGACCCTTTAAAAAAAACTTTTTTGGTGTGTGGTACTAGGGGTTGAACTCAGGGGCATTCTACTTCTGAGCTACACCCCCAGTCCGATTTCATTCTTTTTATTTTGAAATAGGGTCTCACTAAGTTGCAGAGGGCCTCACAAGTTGCTAAGGCTGGCTGAGAACTTGTGATCCTCCTGTCTCAGCCTCCCAAGTACTGGGATTATAAATATGTATCACCATGCCTGGCTCTTTTTCAAAATTTAAAAATAAAATAGGGCTAGGGATGTAGCTCAGAGGTAGAGCACCCTTGGGTTCAATCCCCAGTACCACAAGAACGAAAAGGAACAAACCAGGAATAGAGTAAGATACAACAGCGAAGAAATAAAGTCCCTGTCCTGACTCTACTAAAATAAATTGCTCAGAAAACCCTCAGAATTAATTTTGACAATATTCTTCTTGGAGTACTTCATATTACATAAATTTTCCATATTGTATCATGTAAATAACTAAGAGGGTTTCACGTTTCCAAAACAGGGACGGGCTTTCATAGTGGATGGCTGACTATGGCTTGCCGTAACAAATTACTACACATTTGTTGGCTTAAAATAACACCCATCACATTTTTATTTTATAGTACTCGAAGTCAGAAGCCTGCAATGGGCCTCACTGGCCTGAAAGCGAAGGTGCTGGCAGGGCCACATTCCTTCCCGGCCTCTGGGGGGGTCGTTTTCTCGCCTTCTCCGGCTGCCAGCGGCCTGAGTTCCTTGGCTGGCTCGGGGTCCCTTCTTGAATCTTCAAAGGGGCAATGGCGGCGGAGACGCCCACCACGAGCCATTCCCACCCTCCTCGCTCCCGTCCTTGCTTCAGAAGCGGCTTGTGATCACCCAGGTCCCACTTGGGGAACTCCGAATGCCCCTTCCCAACCCCGGCACAGCTCAGAATCTTACCTTCTATCTTCCATGGAACCTGACATACTGGGTTTTTGTGGATTAGGGCCTGGCCGTGTCTGCAGGGAGGGCAGCACCATCCTCCCTAGCACACAGACCTGAGTCCTGGCTCCAGGGATGACCCCGATGTGGAAACTGGAATGCCATGATCCTCAGAAACCTGTGCTCCCTCCCACCTGTGGGAAGCTGCTCCTACCAGCGACAGTCCCCAGCGCCTCCGGGAGCACGCACCCGTCCCTCTGGTCCCACCGGAGCACACTGCCGACTAAGGCTCCTCAGCAAACCACGTCACCTCGGTGCCCGCAACTGAGTTAAAAGGATTTCTCGCCCAGCCTCCGCTCACCATGTGAAAAGACCAGTCCCTACCCCCCAACACACACCGTCCTGTGCTCGTGAGGGGTGTGACCCCTTGCACTAGTATTACCCAGAAGATTCATTAATTTTAGCAAAGATGCATTCGGCGATGTCTGTGTTTCCTAGATCTTCATCTATTCCTTTCGTGTGTGAGAGTGGCACTGGGGACTGAACCCAGGGGCATTCTACCTCCCAGCTACACCCCTGGCCCTTTTTAAGTTTTGGGTTTTTTTGAAACAGGGTCTCATTAGGTTGCTGAGAGTCTTGCTAAGTTGCTAAGGCTGGCCTCCAACCTACAATCCTCCTATCTCAGCCTCCCAAGTATTGGGATTACAGGTGTGTGCCACCATGCCCAACTTCTTCCTTTGCTGTTAGTACAAAGTATAGAGTATGCGTTGGAGATATTAAAGACATTTTTTAAAAAATCTTTTGTGGCTGAAGATCACACCCAGGCCTCATGCATGCCAAGCACAGGCCCCAGGCCCCAAGGAAAGCCTCCTTAACTCACTCGGCACAGCCGGCCAGCCCGCCCCAGTGCACAGCTCCTGAAGCAGGCTTTGCCCGTCAAGGCCAGTAAGACATGTTTCCCAGACTGCGCACAGACTTGGAGAGATTTCCTGTCACCAGAGGTTAAGTGGCGAGAACAGTAAGGCTTGGGCGGCTCTGGCGGGGCAAGGGAGGTCACTCTGGGCCCAGGGATATCACCTTAGGGGGCCGAGCAGCTGGCTCTCGGAGCACTGAGCTGGATTTGGGTTTGGGGGGACAGGAGCCAGCTCTTCTGTTTTTGACAACAGCCCTCGGCCACATGGAGGGCCAGGTTTCAGCTGGCACCGGCCACGGCTGCAATGCCCATGTGGCCCAGGGAGCCGATTTTCCAGCCCTCGGTTCCTACTGGCACACACTCGTGACCCCTGGGCTGGGAAGCAGCAGCTGACGACTGCCCCTGGAACGCCGAGTCCTTCTCAGGTCACCACAGCCCATCTGTCCACTGCGCCGGAGACCCCTCACCTCAGGTGCAGCTCAGAACAACGGCGAGCAAGCACCTCGGTCAGCTGAGTACTTAACAGCTGCACTTTAATCGGTGGTGATAACATTTCAAATTAGAAAAATGGGAACCTCAGGGGAAAGAAACAACCCGGGGCCTGAACCGTCCGGAACATCTCCCACGCCAGCCTCCCAGGTGCCCATGTCTTAGTCTGTGTGTATCTCCTCCTCCTCCTCCTCCAGGTTGCTTCTCAGCTCAGACGCTACAGGGATTCCCTGTTCACCCTCCACCCCAAGGAATGTCGACAGGCACGCAAGGCAGAAAACGCTGGAAGGTTCCGTCTCTCCGGCTCCTTTGTTCTGTCGGGCATTAGCAATATCCCCACACCAAAGACGAAACGCCGTCAGGGGCAGCAGGCCTGGCCGCCCCACTCAGAGTGACATCGGGACAGACTCATCCGCTGCCCCACGCCAGCGCCCCAGGTCCACGAGGAGAGAGGGCCAGGGGCGGGCCTTTCGACGATGGGCGGCGGTTATTCACACTCGAGACCAGGCGTGGGACCCTCATTCAACTCGGCCTTGCCCTCTGCATGTGTCGTATCTTAATTCTCTACCTTCAGCTCAGGGGACCCAAAAATGTTCAAGCAAGAAGACCCCCCGAGATCATCCGGCCCAGGTGCCCCGGTCCCAGGATGAGGGAAAGCTCGTGTGAAACGGGCTAACGTCACCAGGAACCCACCGCCTCTGCCCCAGCTCAGGACCCTTGTCTGGCTAGAGCCCTGCACCTGTGTCTGCCCGTGCGAGTCCCGGGAAGTCACGAGGTCGTCTTTGAGGGGCGCGGTCAGCACGATGCAGCAAAGCACTCTGGAGTATGGAGGAGCAGCCTGGGTCTAGAGGAGGTACTGAGCACAGCACAGGAGAGGCCTGGAGACCTGGAAGCCCCGTGCCCTTCTTGCACTTTCTGATGGGGCTCTTCTCCCCCATTAGCAGGACCCAGGCTCAGAGTCTGGTCACCCCTTGCATCTCCTCGGTCCTCTGGTGGTAGCTCATATTTAAAACTAAAAACACCTAGATTTACAACGGTTCAAAGGCAGCAGAGGGAACTAACTTGCTCCACTAACTTCAAAAATTCCCGTGTGTGGTGGTGTTCATCTGTAATCCCAGTACTTGGGAGGCCGAGACAGGAGGGCCGCAGGTTTAAAGCTAATGCACAGTAAGTTGGTAAGACTCTGCTTCAAAATAAAAAATGCCTGGGGGTGCAGTTCAGAGGTAAAATGACACTGAGTTCAATCTCTAGTACCACCACCAAAACAAAAAGAAAAGAAAAAAGTCCCTCGACACCATGCTGGGAATCTGGGACTCTGGACCTTAGTTAGCCCTGGGGCGAAAGCCAAAGATGTCCACTGTAAAAAGCGCAGCAGCAGGCATTAGAAGCGTGTAACCCCAAGCCGGGCGTGGTGGTGCACGCTTGTAATCCCAGCATTCGGGAGGCTGAGACTGGAGGATCCGGGTTCGCGGCCAGCCTCAGCTACCTAGTAAGGCCCTCCGCAACTTAGTGAGACCCTGTTTCAAAATAAAGAATAAAAAATAGG
>PVLC010014887.1:0-38489 GCA_004027655.1 Graphiurus murinus
GGGGGGGGATAGTAATAATACCAACATTCTAGTGTTGCAGTAATGATTAAGAGTGGGGGTTTGTAAAGTGAATGGACAATGCTGACAGAGTAACTGGGGTGATTCCAATCTGTCCCTGGATGATCTCCTCCCTATATGTGGAACTGGTTATCATCTGTCTGCTGATACCTCCCAAATTTATTTTCCAGCCTGCATCTTTGTCCTGAGCTTCAGACCTACTGCTTTAACTGTTTCTTGGCTATCTCCACTTGAATAAATTCAATTTGATTAAAAGTGAACTCCTCATCCTTCAAGCTAATCACCAGTGCTTCCTTCCCCATCTCCTACTCCCATTCATCTACTCGACTGTGCTTCTCAGAAACCTGAGAGTTGTTCTTGACTTTATCTTCCTCAACACTTTCTCCATCTTTTCATAAAACACACACACATGCACACAAGCAAGCAAGCAATCAATTACCTTGTTCAGCAGATACACTTTCCTAAATGACTAGGGATCGCCTCTGTTCCCCTCCCCCCCTTTGCCATTCCATCCTGGGGCAACCTTCATCTCTCTCCTAAATTGCTACAGCATCCTCTGGGCTTGCCCTTTCCTAAATCTTTCCTATCCTACAGGCGGAAGGACCTATTTAATTAAGAAATTTAGTTGTGGTGTCCTCACATATATAAACTGTCCATGAGTACTCACTAGCCCTACAATGAACCCTTTTAAAATGATTTAGATACCCAGTACTGTGGTGCACACTTGTAATCCCAATACTTGAGAGGCTGAGACAGGAGGATTGCAGGTTCGAGGCTAGCCTTTGGCAACTTAGAAAGACCGTTAGCAAATTAAGAGACCTTGTTAAAAAAAAAAAAAAAAAAAAAAAAAAAAGCCAGGGAATCAGCTCAGATGTAAAATGCCCTTGGGTTCATTCACAAGGACAAAAAATAAGTGGTTTCTATGTGCTGGCTCTGTACTCTCCCCTCCCCTAGTCTTACTCCACATCACTACTTTGTCTTGAATGCTTTTTTTCAGCCGTAATGAAACAGTATATTTCTGAAAGGTTCTGTTTGGTCACACTCTAGACCTTTGCACAGGCGCCCCCTCCACCTGGGATCACTTTTCCACTCGTTATGCAGTTAACTAACCCCTGCTTTCCTGCAGGTCTCAAATTAGATGTCTTTGTCTCAGAAAGCTTCTTCCTCCAGACCTAATTCTTGGCTGGATCTTCCTCTAGCTCTCCCAACACCTTGATCTTCATATTTTGCAATGTATTTCCCACTCCGTGGGAGTTTTTCCCCAAACTCAACCGTAAACTTCTTGAATCAGGAGACTATGTCTAACCAGCGAATGTACTAGAGTTGGCAAATATCAGCTTGCTAAAGCCAGTTATTGAATGCCCAGGGTTATAATGAGCTAGTTGTTAAACACAGCTATTTTTTTTTTTTTTTTGAGGTACTGGGGATTGAACCCAGGGGCATTCAACCTCTGAACTACACCCCCAGTCCTATTTTTTTTTTATTCTTTAGTTTGAAACAGTGTCTCACTACATTGAAGAGGACCTCACTAAGTAGCTGAGGCTGGCCGAGAACCTGGATCCTCCTATCTCAGCCTCCCAAGTACTGGGATTACAAGCATGTGCCACCACACCCGGCTTACACAGCTATTATTTTTTTAAAAAGTCAAATCATATAAGCTTACAATTAAATAAAGCATATTTAAAATAAAAGTAATAAATTATCAAAATTCATCCCTTCCTGAATACTACATGTTAGTATATAATCCATGCTCTTGAGATTACATACATTTATATTATGCATCTCTTCTTAATGCAAAATATAAGTCGCTTGAAATTGGCCACTCTAAGCATATTTGGAAATTAACAAATGCTACAAACTAGGGCTTAATTTCTTGTTTTTGTTAATTGTCTAGACTCCAGAAACTGAATATTAACAATGAAAATTAAACTGAAAATAGTGTCATCAATAGCCAAAAAAAAAAATCAAGGAAATATTCATCCATTATTGACATTATTATCTGATTCAGCAAAGAAGTTGCTCATGCCCATGATGAATATCATTGGCATAGGTCTTTGTAGTTTCACTTTTACTTTGCTCATTAAAGTCAAGGGAAATCACAGCCAACATTCACGTCGGCACTACACTGAGAGAGCCAGCTACTCCCCCTCTACCAGCACACCATTGCACCTGCTCACTTGCTGTTCTCAGCACCTGCTGCTGACCTGAAACACAGGTGATGCTTAATAGACATTTATTCAAAATGTATAAATATACAAGTACCTAAATATATGAAAACAGCCAGGCGTTTATAATCCCAGTACTATATCCCAGTACTTGGGAGGCTGAGACAGGAGGATTGCAGGTTCAAGGACAGCCTCAGCAACTTAGTGAGGCCCTCCACAACTTAGGAAGCTCTATTTCAAAATAAAATAGGGCTGGAGATAAAACTCAAAGGTAGAATGCCCTTGGGTTCAATCCCTGATCCCACAAAAATCAATGAATAAACATATGAAAACATGAATTAGAAAACAGAAGGAGACCCAGAATGCCCCAGAACACTATTGCTGCCTATTGCTTTGGAGGAAAGGTTCAAGGAAGAGTGAAAGTTGTCTAAACTGATGCCCATCAAATGACTTTACCATTACCCTTGGGGGCCCCTTTGCCCAGGTCTGGTGACCCAGGACAGACATTCAGTAAGCAGTGACAACTTTCCCCAAGGGCGCATGAGTGGCCCCTTAGTAACTTTTAATTAACATGTAACTGGCAGGGTTGTCCTAGATTCTTGGGGCTCTGATTGCATTCCTTAGTGGTGCATGCTTCTTACATAAGCTGAGTGGGCTGCCTTTGAGAAATGTCCAGGCCTTGAAGGGAAAAATTTTCCTCCTCTCCATCACTAACTTGCTTGCTGCAGTGAAGATATTTTTGGATCT
The DNA here is from genome assembly GCA_004027655.1 of Graphiurus murinus. Taxonomy (NCBI): domain Eukaryota; kingdom Metazoa; phylum Chordata; class Mammalia; order Rodentia; family Gliridae; genus Graphiurus; species Graphiurus murinus. Next base: position 2,931 of record PVLC010014887.1, read on the forward strand.
TGGCTGAGTCGGTCTCTGTTTTTGGCCCATGAACCCCCAGGGAATTGCTGCTCCTACAGATGGAAACTAATTGAAGAGGAACCGTAGGCTGGAACTGCAAATGGGGAAGGGAGGGAGAGTTCGTTGCAGGATGCCTGGTATCCCTGTTGGTGCCAACTCCAGCACAATTCCTGAGCTGAAGCATTCTGGGAAGTGCTGTACCAAGGGGAGGTACCCTGAGGTTTTCCAATGGCAGCAGAAGGAATGCACCAGGATTAGCCCCCTGGAAAGGTGCCCATGCTTAGGAATATATCCTAGAAGCAAACTACCTATCTGGGTTCAAACTAGTGCTCTAGCTTAGAATCTGGGTAGCCAGGGGGAAATTACTTAATGTTTCTGTGCCTCAGTCTTCTCATTTGTAAGACGGGACTAGCATCAATAGAATCTATTTTACAGGACTATTGTTAAAATCAAATGAGATCATTTGAACTCTAGCCTGGCACATACAAAAATCTCAATAAATCTTAGCTAGTTGTGATCTTCGAAGTAAAGGTGCAGGAGACATCTAGAGGCTAATAAGACCTGGCTACTGGGAAATCAAGCTTGAGGCTTAGCTTGGGAGCAGTCTTCCTTCAACTGCTGAGTCAGAACTCATGCCTGGGTTTCTGGGACAAAACTAAGAGAGTCCTTTTTATCCAAGTATATAATATAAGGCAGTGTGTTATTGTTGCAATGAAGAAAGCAGTACCTTTAGAGCTAGATAAAACCTGAGTTTAAATCTGAGCTGAGTGACTTTAAGCAAATTGCTTCATTTCTATGAGATTTTGCTTTTAAATCTGTAAAATGGGTGAAACTATAATTCAAATTACAAAAAGAGAGAATTGAATAACATATAGTATCATAATACTGGCAAAGAGGAACTTTTGAACTTTGATCAGTTTTCTAAATTTTGACTCAAAATCTAGGAATTTTGATCCTACATGGGTAGTAAAATTGTCATCAAGCAAGATGAGTATAAAAATTAAATGAAATGATCTATGACCACAGGATCTCTGCACCTAGAAAATAAGGAAGGATCCTTAAATAGTAATAGCTGTGATTGCTATCATTATCATTATTAATTTTTTCCTACTGGTCACTTTTGTTTGTTTGTTTGTTTGTTTGCTTGCTTGTTGTTTTTTGTGGTACTGGGGGTTGAACCCAGGCCCTTGCACATACTAGACAAGTGCTCAATCACCAGACCACATTCTCAGCCCTACAAGTATTTTTGAATACCTGCTCTGCATCAGGCCCTGCATTTGGCATGAGGGATTTATAAAGGAACAGAGTCGACCTGGCCTTGCACTCTGAAAGCTTCTTCCCATTCCTGTTGGGACTTGGGCACAAATAAATAAATTTTTCAGATAATGCTATGATTTATGACAAAATATAAAATAATATGATGGGTTAGAGCAGGGGAGGGTCTATTTTAGATAATGCTGTAAGATGAAGTCAACTTTGGTCAGATCACACGGCCAATGCCCCGCTTGTGAAAAACACATTTTTCATGTTGTGTCAGTTTGACAAAGACATAAAAATGTAGGGAGTCTTCATAAGCAAAAATCCCCAGAGGTCTTCCTGGAAATAGTTCCAAATCAAGAAGCTGAAACCAGTAAGGACAAGACAACATATTCTCTTCCTCCTGTGACCAGGTGACCAGAACCTTAGTTTCCTTGCCTGCATGCATCACGTTATCCACTAGGTGGCAGTGTTCAATAATGAACAATAACATTGTTAGGGATGCTCTCCCCGGCACTATCACAGCCGGCCAACTAATAAATATTTGCACTCTAAATAAACCAAAATAAACGAGCACCCATTACAAATATATTTTCTGATGGCTGTGCAGGATTCCAGCTCCTGACCTTGAAACGATGACAGTTTTTCTCTAATCAGTTTGTGTTTTATTTTTGTCTAAAATAGATTGTTTTTAACTGCCATAGCTGCCTGAGCACATGTGACCTCCCAGGCACTGTCCAAAGAGTTTTATAAACATCGTGTTACATTGTGGTACTAGCTTTTCAATGAGTCAGATTAGTCCTACTTTATAGATGAAGAATCTGAAGATCAAAGAGAAACAGCTTGCCTATGGATGCACAATACATAATTGTGGTAATACGGTGCTGGGTTTGAACCTACATTTACCTGATGCCCAAGGCTAGCTATTAACCATCACAGTATCCTGTATTATAAGAATTATTACCAAGATAAGTATCATTAAAGCAGAGAAAATTGTCCTTCATATTAGGGTATCTTAATCTCATCTATGCAATATTAAATTAATACTCTCAAAATCAATATTTACGTAACACCCATCTATCCCTAGGAATGGCTAGGAGTGAGACCAATATTTCTTAAGACCCAGAGCAGTGGCAGGCATGAGGCAGCAGAGTTGTTCTGACTACGCCTCACAGCTTTGATGAGATGTCTTAGAGGAGAGAGAAGTGTGTTGTCATCATTCTCTTCCTGCAAATAAGAACACAAGTCCCCGAGACAAAATCACATGCCTGAGCTCCCAATGCAGTTCACTAGAACCATTCTCTATAGGCTTTCCCATTATCCTGGAAATTGGCTGATGAAAGAGAACCTCAGAGTTCTGAAAAAGTAAATGACCAAGTGATTCTAGAGATTATGTTCTACCATTTACTAGCAGATGGGGCAAATTAATATTTATATGTTTAAGAATTCTACAGCTTGGAAAGGATTGTTATTTTGTCTCTGGGTGACTGAATGAGATTAAAAATATAAATATAACACAGTTTATGATGATATTTTGGTTTGTGGCTCTATCGATTCCATATGTTTTGATGATGGTATCCTGAAAGAAATGGAACTGAAAGAGAAGTTAGAGACAAAATGGTGTATTGCTTTCATTTTACAGATGGAGAAGTTGAGACCCAGAGAGGAGTCACTTGCTTAGAGTTACCCGACCAGTATACAGCAGGATCAGACTTAGATTCCCAAAAAAGGGCCCTCTACCAGCTCCCTTCAAAATACAAGAGAAAAAAAAGAGAGAGAGAGACAAGAGACAAGAATTCAAACCAGATGCTTGTCCAGAGCAAGCTCTTGTGGGCATCTCAAGATCAAATAAGGTTCCGAGGTTAAATAAATCTGACAAGCACCATGTCAAACAAAGTTAAACGACTGAATAAGACTTGTCAGAACTTTTAATGAGCTAATGTTTACTGTGAATCTCTAAAAGGGAATTAGAGTATTTAGAGTTTGCCAAAATTATTTGACTTCAAACTCAGTGTGTGCGTGTGTGTGTGTGTATGTGTGTGTGTGTGTGTGTGTGTGTGTGTGTGTGTGTGTGTGTGTCTAGAGATTGAGCCCAGGAGCATTTTTTTGTTTGGAAACAGGGAGTCTAGCTAGGTTGCTGAGCATCTTGCTAAGTTGCTAAGGCTAGTCTCAAGCCTGTGATCCTCCAGTCTTAGCCTCTACCCCCCACCACCGCCAGGCCCAACTTCATCTTCATCAACCATACTGCAAAGGTAGATGTGTTTGCTTGCTTATATCCCACAGCTGCTGGACTTCTCTCTCAGGATGCTAGAGAAAGTCATCCCTAATGTCCTTCTCTACTCTGCGCCAAACAAAATCCTTCCTGTGGCCCTCCACTCTGTTAGCACAGCACATGCTGCATCCTCTGTCATTTAATTTATCGTGCTGGATGGCAATTCTTTACCTAGCTGTCTCCCATTCTAAAGGAATGCTTATGGAAATTCGGATTTCTGAGCCTGACTTCTGACCTCCTAAGTCAGAATTGCTGAGTGCAGGATGGAGAAAGTTGCATTTTCTCAATAAGGCCTGCCTGTGGCAATTTAGGTCCACTCTGTTTTGACGCTCACTGCGCAAGAGGGCAAGGCACGTACTCCTGCAGGCAGTGAGGTGTGGGCACTGTCTTCACTTGAAGAAAGCTTAGCTATTGGTGTCCTCCCTATAAACTAATTTTGAGTTCCAAAATGTATTATAAATACTAGCAGATTGCTATACACTGAACATCTGTGTGCCCTAAAATTCGTATGTTGAAATCCTAAGCCCTAATGTGAGGATAGATGGAGGTGGAGTCTTTGGATGATGATGAGGCCATGAGGGTGCTACTCCCCTGAATGAGATCGCTGACCTTCTAAGAGAGCTGCCTTGCTTCTGCCGCCATGCACAGATCAAGGACATGGTGAGAAATGGCCACCTATGAACCCAGGAGAGGGTCCTCGCCAGACATCAAATCTGCCAGCACCTTCGTCTTGGACTTCTCAGCCTCTAGAGTTGTGAGAAATCAAAGCTTATTGTTTAAGCCACTGCATATATGACATTTTTTAACAGCAGACCAAAAGATAGACATACACATGCATATTTATTGTCTTCTGGAAAGAAGTGTACCCTTAACCTAGGAGCTGGTGTGTGTGTGTGTGTGTGTGTGTGTGTGTGAATTTGACCTGAGCGGTTTATGAAAAGAGATGGTAGTGTGGGCTCTAAGTTTAAAGTGGTTTTAAAATAAACAAGTGTAGTGACAATATCCTGGTTTATTTCAAAAGCTGGCTGACTGGGTTGAACATATTTTTCTTCCCAAGATCAAAAGCCTAATCGTTGGTCAAACAAAGGTTGATAAAATCTGAGCAAGCTCCCTGGGGAGTGACCAGGGCAGCTCATACTCTGTGATGACAGCTCACATAGTTGGGGATCAGATAGGAAAACAAAGCGCATGGGAGTCGAGAACACAGGCAGAGTTTTCCCATTCGTGGGATTAAGGTGTGCAGGACAATAAATTGTGCAAGGACTTTATAATAGTTAATGGGAAATTTTGAGCACAAATAAATGGAAATTTGATACCAGAGAATTTTTGTTCACAGTTAAATATTTTTAAATCCCCCAAAAATATGTGTCATTTATCTTTGTCTCATTTACCTTTGTCCTATGTTGTGATATCTTTGTCGGTTAGTCTCTCTCTCTCTCTCTCTCTCTCTCTCTCTCTCTCTCTCTCTCTCTCTCTCTCTTTCTCTCTCTCTCTCTCATACTGGGAATTGAATCCAGAAGTATTCTACCTCTAAGCTATACCTCCAGCCTGATTTTAGTTTTTATTTTAAACAGGGTCCCCTTAAGTTGCTGAAGTCCTTGCTAGGTTGCCAAGGCTGGTCTTGAATCTGTGGTTCTCCTATCTCATCCTCCCAAGTACTGGGATGACAAGTGCGTGCCATCTCACCCAAATGTTGATATCTCTCTGGAGCCTGACTTTCCAGGACTCGTTGGAAGGATGACTACTGCCAATGATAACACAGCAAGTGACTTTGTACAGCACATAATTCATGACCTCTTCCATGTAGAAATAAATCAGGGTACCTGCATTTTGACGTCAAGTTCCAGTTCATATTGTGTTGGGTGCGTGTGTGGCAGGGTGGTATTGGGGATTGAAACCAGAGACATTCTACCTTCAAGCTATACTCCTATCCCAATTTTATTTTGGAAACAGGGTCTCGCTAAATTGATGAGGGTCTCACTACTTACTGAGGCTGTCTGCAAACTTGCTATCCTCCTGTCTCAGCCTCCCAAGTACTGGGATTACAAGTGTGCACCACCACGCCCTGCTTGTGTTGGGTTTTAAGTGGGTCCATCTAATATTTCTCACAAGAATTACTTAATAAGGGGAGGGTGAAGCTCAGTAGTAAAGTGCTTTCCTGGTATGCATGAGTCCCTGGGTTCCAATCCCCATACCCCTGTCTCATGCACAAAACTTAATAAGCATTAATTGAATTGCTTTATTTCTGTGGGTCTAGCACTGCTAGGGAATGGAGATACTTTAAAAGAAGTTTCAGTGCTTACAGTTTATCTAGGGACTCAACTCATGATTTTAATTTTAATTTTAATTTTTGATGGTACATTGTAATCATACATCTTTGTTGGGTACAAGCTAGTAAAGGCATACATGCACACATTTCTCATTTAACCCTTCCTCAATTCCTGCCCCACTCCCTCGCCTTTCCTCCTTCTCAGGTTCAGTTTAGTGATTGACTTTATGTTTGTGAAAGTACATCATGTGCATTAGGGTGTTCCCCCCCATTACCTTCAGTTAAGTCACCTTCTTTGCTCATCTAAGGTTTCTCCTTCTTTGTCTAGAGTCCCTCTTTTGTCCCACTTTCTCCCTAGCTTCCTCATATTAGGGAGAGCATATGATTTTTTACTTTTTGTGACTGACTAATCTCACTTAGCATAATGTTTTCTAGTTCCATCCATTTCCCTGCAAATGATATGATTTTGTTCTTCTTTATGGCTGAGAAAAGTTCCACTGTGTACATATCCCATAGTTTTGTAATACATTCATCTGTTGATGGACATCTTGGCTGGTTCCATAGTTTGGCAATTGTGAGTTATGCAACTATAAACATAGATACACATGCTTGGATAAGCAGAATAAATATCATGAAAATGGCCATTCTCCCAAAAGTGATCTACAGATTCAATGTGATACCCATTAAATTACCAAAGTTACTCCTCACAGACATAGAAAAATCAGTCCTTAAATTCATTTGGAACAACAAAAATCCCAGAATAGCCAAAGTAGTTCTTAGCAACAAGAACCATGCAGGAGGTATCACAATACCTGACTTCAAACTCTACTACAAAGCCACAGTAATAAAAACAGCATGGTATTGGCACAAAAACAGACACATAGCCTAATGCAGCAGAATAGGAGATTCAGAAACAGACCCACGTGCTTACAATCAATTGATTTTTGACAAAAGAGCCAAAAACATACACTGGAAAAAGATAGCCTCTTCAACAAATGGTGTTGTCAAAACTGATTAGCCATATGCAGTAAAATGGAAATAAACCTCACTTTCTCACCCTGCACAAGAGTCAATTCAAGGTAGATCAAAGACCTAGAAGTCAGGGCAGAGACCTTGCAGCTACTTGAAGAGGGCATAGGACCAATTCTTCCACATATAAGCACAGGTAAAATCTTTCTCAACAAGACCCCAAAAGCACAAGCAACTTAAGGGAAAATCAATACATGGGATTGCATTAAACTGAAGAGCTTCTGTGCACCAAAGGAAACTATCAAGAACCTCAACAGAGAACCCACAGAGTGGGAGAAAATTTTTTCCAGCTACTCTTCTGATAGAGGGCTAATATCTAGAATATATAGAGAACTCAAGAAACTCACAGCTAAGAAAACAAATAACCCAATCAAAAAATGGGAAAAGTATCTAAATAGACACTTCACAAAAGAAGAAATACAAATGGCCAATAAATGTATGAGGAAATGTTCAACATCATTAGCAATCAGAGAAATGCAAATCAAAACTACCTTGAGATTTCACCTAACCCCAATTAGAATGGCAATCATCAAAAACACAAAAAACAACAAATGCTGGTGAGGGTGTGGAGAAGTAGGAACCCTAATACATTGTTGGTGCAACTACTTTGGAAAACAGTATGGAGGATCCTCAGATGAATGGGATGAACCTACCATATGACCCAGCAATACCACTTCTGGGTATCTACCCAAAAGAATGGAAACCAAACTCATGATTTTTCATTAGAGAACAATTTGAAACATTTGTAACTGAGCGTGTGGTCTACTGAATTGCTACTCACAGTTGTGATCTGAGGACCAGCAGCCTCAGAATCACCTGGAGCTTATTGAAAATCCAGACTCAATAATTCAACAAGATTTCCAGGTAATCTATATGCACATTACAGACTTACTAGTGGATTCTTGGATGATATGGAACTAGACACATAAGAATCTCTGGAAGCTACTAATTATTCCTAGACTCCAATCCTAGTATACTCATTTTAGCATCGGCACACAGTGAGCTCTTGGTGAAGATCGTTTAGGTTTAAATTATGTTTTTTGCCTGTCATTAGATGTGTTAGTGGGTCTGTTACCTCATCTACAAAAGAGAGAAGTGATATCTACTTGGCAGGAAGGTGAGCTGTGTATCATGGTTCTTTTAATATAGCAAGGATTCCAAGAAACACTGGATATTTTTAATGCTGATGGCCGGTGAAGTTTAGGAACCCTTACACCGTGAAACTGTATTTGATTTATTTTGCTGATGATAAAATAAGTTTCTCTGGGTAAAAGTTAAGTGAAGGAAATACACAGTAGTACTATTACCACAACACTCTCAAGCCAACACATGTACACATGAATGTACTTGGCATGTGTTCCTCTATCCATGTGAACTTTTTAAAATTCATACATTTTCTGGAGGCCCAACTGATCTACCCATAAAGTGTACAGTCATCATTTCAGATTGATCCTCCCACATTAACAGGGCAGTATTATCCTCAAACACTTGGAAGTTCTAAATAATTAATGCTAGGAAAATACGTTCCAGGAACAAGGCATTCAGATGAGGGAGAGGAACTGGCTTCAAATGAGCTCCCCACATTTCAAGAATAATCTCTTTTGGTGTCTTATTAAACTTTCCAATACTGTAACAAATACCTGATATAATAAGCTTATGAAGAGAAAAGGTTTCTTCTGGCTCACAGTTTTAGAAGTTTAGCCCTGTGGCGTTTGGACCTGCAGTGAGGCAGCACATCATCGCAGCAGCATTTGGCAACACACTCACCTTGTGACCAGGATGCAAGACGGGAGGAAGGGGCTGGAGTCCTGATAGCCTCTTCAAGGGCACGCCCTCAGCAATGGAAGACCATCCACTGGCTCCAGTTCTTAAAGGTTCCCCCATCTCCCAAAAGCACCATGGACTGGGGACCATGCTTTAACATATGGGACTTTTAGGGGACACTTATCCAAACCATAACACTTGGTAAAGCCAAAATATAGGATCCTCCCTTGTTTCAGAGGATACTGACATAACCTGGCATTTATAGGGAAAATAAAATTGCATGTACATATACCCCAATCCATTTCACAAATACTATTAGGAGCGTACTGTATTCATATTCCAATTTAGAAATACTAGACTTCAGTTTTTCCTTGGTGGCCAACAAAACTAGGTGATAGCTACTTCTGCAACTCTAACATATCTCTACCTATTTTCTGACTTTGATTGTCTTGTTCAAATAGCTATATTTGGTTTTATTTTATACCATAGTGTTTTAATATACTTTTTTGTGTGCATTGTAATCATATAGTGAAGTTCAGATTGATAGGGACATGCATGCTCACAGCCCTTGGTGAGCTTCCCCTGATGCCACCTCACCTTCTTCCCTTCCCCATACATGAAAGAAATCTTGATTTGATTTTAGATGTATGTATTCCTACATAGGAGGTTGGGATTGGCCACACCCTCAGTAGCTGGTAGTCATTTAAACCTGTTTTTAATCATTAAATAGGAATAATAACTACCTCGTAGGATCATTGTAAAATTAATGCAGGCTATGTTTTCTAAAGGGCTCAGTGAAATGTCTAGCACAGACTGAGCACTCTGTAAGCGGTGGACATGACACTGTTTTCCCATCTTCACATGGTAGGACTTGTTTCCTTCTGGCAATTCATCAAGTCCATTTTTGTATTATTTTATATCTCTTTTTTATTTAAATGACAAATACTCAACTCCATTAACACCTTTGAATTTGTTTTATACTTCTTCTACTTAAATTATGTAAAGTTCCTGTCAGTTCAAAGTAAAATGCTTGTTTCTTGATTATGGCAATTTGGTGAGCCTCATGCTTGGAGCTGGGTGTATCCGTTGTTCCACGGGGTGGTAATACTATACCACAAATGCCTTGGTGACAGCTTTGCTAGTGAATTGGAGTATTATATTTGAGACAGATCATAAATTACAAGTATAGGTATATCTGTATTCATGTTTGTGTATATTTTTTTTTCTCGGTGCTAGGGATTGATCCCAGAGGCATTCTACCTTCAGTCCCCTTTTGGTTTTTATTTTGAAACAGTCTCAGTAAGTTGCTGAGTGTCTCCCTAACATTCTGAGCCTGGCCTCAAACCTGCAATCCTCCTGTCTCAGCTTCCCAATCCTGGTATTACAGGTGTGCAATATTGCACCTGGTGATGTATGTATACATTCAATGCAACAACTGTCGCAAGAGGAGAATAAACATCTGATCTAAAAACCATGTTGCAGATTTAATCAGTGGTTTTATTCCAATGCAGATTCATGAGCATTTCTTACCATGTTTTCTTTTCTTTAATATACCTTTATTGGTGCATGGTAGTCTCACATCATAATGTGGTTCAGAGTGATAGGGACATGCATGCACACAGCACTTGGTGAGCTTCCCTCCTCACTCACTCCCCTTCCCCATACGCAATACTGAGGTTGGCATTGGCAATTTCATATACATACAGAACATCAATGGAGGTGTTTCCTTCATTAATTCTCCCCACCACCACCACTTTCCCCTAGACCTCTACCATAACTCCACTGAGATTTCTTCTCCTTTATCTAAAGTCCCTCTTGTATCCTGATTACTCCCTAGCTTCCACAGATGAGAGAAAACATATGGCCCTTCATTTTCTGTGACTGGCTAATCTCACTTAACGTAGTGTTCTCCAGGTCCATCCATTTTCCTACAAATGACATAATTTTGTTCTTCTTGATTGCTGAGTAGAATTGCATTGTGTATATATCCCATAATGTTGTAATCCATTCATCTGTTGATGGACACCTAGGTTGGTTATGGATATGCATGTATCACTATAGTATTCTGGTTTCAATTCCTTTGGAAAGATACCCAGGAGTGGGATAGCTATACCATATGGTGATTCTATTCCCAGTCTTCTTAGGAGTCTCCACACAGATCTCCATAGTGGCTGCACTAATTTGCAATCCCACCAACAGTGTAGAGAGTTCCTATTTCCCAACATCCTAGCCAGCATTTATTGTTGTGTGTATTCTTGATTATTGCTATTCTAATTGGGGTTAGATGGAATCTTAGTGTAATTTTGATTCCCATCTCCCTTGCTAATGATGTTGAACATTTTTTCATATATTGTTGGCTATTTGTATTTCTTCTTTTGTGAAGTATCCATTTAGTTCAATTTTCCATTTTTAGATTGGTTTGTTTTTACTGTTGTCTTTAATTTTTGTTTATATTCTATACATTCGTTCTTTATCAGAAGAGTAGCTGACAGCCGGGCGTGGTGGCTCACGCTTGTAATCCCAGCATTCAGGAGGCTGAGACCAGAGGATCCGGGTTCGCGCCCAGCCTCAGCTACCTAGAGGCACTCCGCAACTTAGTAAGACTCGGTTTCAAAATAAAGAATAAAAAAATAGGGCTGGGGGTATAGCTCGGAGGTATAATGCCCCATGCCCCTGAGTTCAATCCCCAGTACCAAATAAAAGAAGAGTAGCTGACAAAAACCTTCTCCCATTTTGTAGACTCTCTCTTTAGACTTTTGATGACTTCCTTTGCTGCACAGAAACTTCTTAATTTAATGCCATCCCATTTAATTCTCATTTTAACTTCCTGAGCCTTTGGGATCTTATTGAGGAAATTTCTACCAGTGTCTATATGTTGGAGCATTCGTCCTATGCCCTCCTCTAGCAATTTAAAAGTCTCTGGTCTAATGTCCAGGTCTTTGATCCATCTTGAGTTGACTCTGATGCAGGTTGAGCGATTGGGATTTGTATTAGTCAGGGTCTGCTAGAGTAACAGAACTCACAGGATATGTATATGATAAAATGGGATTTATCAAAACAGCTTACAGTCCAAAGCAGTATTGTTCCAAGTGGACCCCTGCACATGGAGAGCCAGAGGAACCAGCAGCTGGTCCAGAGCTGGAGTCTCAGAAAAGGACCAATGGATAATGCAGTCCTAGTCCAAGGTGAAAAGACCAGGAAGCTCCCTGGACAAATGATTATGAAAGTCTAGTTCAAAGAGCAGAAGAACTGAAGGGCAGTCTCCCAGGCAAGAGCAAACGTGCTTTCCTCAGGAAAACCATGAATGCCTTCAGTCAGCTTTCTCCTCTTTATCCAGGTCCCCACCTATCAGATCAGTGCTGCCCACATCCAGGGCAAAACTTCCCTTCACTCTGCCATTACATAAACCAAACATCTCATCAACACACCCAAAGTCACATAATTTTAGGAATTTCATAATCCTGTCAGGTTGACAATCCAAATTAACCATCACAGGGTTTAAATTAATTTTTCTACAAATGGATAGCCAGTTTTCCCAACACCACTTGTTGAAAAGACTATCTTTTCTCCAGCATGTTTTTGGCATCTTTGTCAAAAATTAACTGGCTATTAGTGTCTTACCACATTTTCTAGGTTCCCAGTGGTCTGTTTTGATTAATGGGAGGGCATGTAACTTGGTACCAATTATTTGGCTTTTGGCTTATGAAGCTAGGGATTTTAAATATTATATATTTTTTATATTTTTTAGATTTTATTTGTTAATCTCAGGTATAGACTTTATTTTGTAACTTTGTGGCTATACCCCAAATTTATCGTGAATACAATCCTTTAACCCTTTCACTTATTCATTGGTTCTATTTGTTCACTAACAGTGTGATGAAGTGGATCCAGTTCACCCACTTTCTTTTTTTTTTTAATTTTTTATTGTAATAACTCGTGCAATATAGCATACATCTTTGTTAAGTACAAATTGTTAACAACATATTTGCACACAATTCTCATTTGACCCCTTCCCCGATTCCCTCCCCATTCCCTCCCCCTCCCTCCCCCTAAGGTTCACTTCAGTGAGTGACCTTTCTAAAGTTTGTGACTCTCACATACCTAATAGCCAAGGTTAATCACATAATCTCACCCTTTCCCATGCTTTCTTAATTTTAGCCATAATCTATCACCATACCAGATCCATGGTTCCAGAATGCCATCAAACAGAAATGCAGACAGATTACTCTATTGCTTATAACCATTGTAGTTTATAAGCCAGGCGTGATGGCACTAGTAATCTTAGTACTTGGGGGAGGGGGATGTTGAGGCTGGAGAATCGCAGGTTCAAGGACAGCCTCAGCAATTTAGTGAGGCTCTCAGAAATCTAGTGAGACGTTGTTTCCAAATAAGAAATAAAATTGGTCTGGAGATATGGCTTTGAGTTAGAATGCCTCTGGATCCAATCCCCAGAATGGCAAAATAAACAAACAACAAAAAAAATGCACTTTATAGATTTCTTCAGTTGCAAGGAACAGAAAACCACTCTTGCTACCTTTAGAAAAATGGGAAATTATTGGCAGAACACAGGTAGTTCAGCAAATTCAAAATCTAGCGGAATAAGGGCAGCTCAGGGAGTGTCTTGGTCTCCAATTGACTGTATCATCTGAATGCTGTTCCAGGAATGAATTGACTCCAACCTTTTTTTTTTTTTTTTTTTTTTTCCCTTTCCTTGCATGGCTCAGCTCAAGGTCCAAAGTCTTAGAGAAAAATCTGATTATCTTAGCATGGAGCACAGGCAAGGCATCTTGATTGACAGTCTCACTAAGATTGCAGACAATGGTGGAGAAGAAAGCCCCATCACAATGCTGTTAACAGCTAAAAAGGGTAAATTGATGAAGAAAAAATAATCCCCATAAACTCTGGTTTGTAACAAGTGATTATTAGACAAATTCAGCCAGCCAAAAAGAATTTTAACCACTGAAATAGAAACAAAGCAAGGGAAAGTTATTCTATTACTCTCATGGGAAGCTACTTAGGATCATGATAGTAATATTTTCAGTTTATTCAGGTAAGTAGAATTTTATTTATAGGACCTCAGATTTATAAAGTACTAAAGATAGTGATTGCAGTGAGTCTCAGAAACCAAGGTAAAACAGCTGTACTAAGTCACCAAGGAACTTTCCTTTAAAAAAAACAAAAGAAAGAAAAAATAGATTTCAGAGTCACACTCTCAAAAATAGTGCTTGATTTAAATCTGGAATTCATCTCCAGAAGTGAATTTGAAGAACTGCCACCTGGTGAGTGAAAGCCTCAGATAGAAGGACATTTTCTGGGCCTCTGGAGTGTGAAGAATTTCACATTGAGACATTTGGGCTGATCCCAATATGTAGTTGTATACAACCATAAAAACTACAGTCATGGATGGAACTGGAAAACATTATGTTAAGTGAGATTAGTCAGTCACAAAAAGTAAAAAATCAGAGGCTCTGCCTAATATGTGGAAGTTAGAGAAATAATAGGTCATAGGAAAGACCCTAGATGAAGAAGGAGAAACCTTAGATGAGCAAAGTGGGAAACCTAACAGAAGGTGATGGGGTGCACATGATGTACATTCACAAACATATCAAAGTTAATCACTAAGCTGAACATAAGAAGGAGTGAGGGGGAGGGAATGGGGTGAGAACTGGGGAAGGGTTAAATGAGTGCTGTGCGCATGTATGCTTCTACCAGCTTGAACCTCATTAAGATGTATGATTACAATGCACCAAAAAAAAAAAAAAAAAAAAAAAAAAAAAAAAAAAAAAAAAAAAAAAAAAAAACAACCAAACAAACTACACCAGACTGCCGAAAAACTGCACATATACCTTTTAATTGTTATACATAATGCCTCAATATTTTGGCACTAAGAATTAAATATTTACTACATATCTGTTAATTACCTGGTGAATGTCATATCTATGTTTTCATATTCTGTTTTCTGCTAAAAGCATTAACATGTTGAAGGCAAGCCTTCGAAATGTATCAACAACTTTGGTCACTTTCTTTGATACTTCATCCAGCAAGAGGCTTGGCCTCTCTTGGCATCTTGGGAGCACAGGCCTAACCTCCCACACCAAAGCACATGGTATCTGATGCTAGGTTCAGTCTGTGGAGTTCTTTTAGGGATGCTACAAATTGCTCAAATATTGATTCTTCAGTTACATATCTATTATTACCTTGGATCTTTAAAATGTACTGATGTTTGGGGATGAGGATGTAGCTCAATGGTGAAGCACTGACCTAGCACTCCTGAGGCCTCAACACTGCAACACACACACACACACACACACGCACACACACATACACACACACACACACACGCACACACACATACACACACACACACACGCACACACACATACACACACACACACACACACACACACACTACTGATATTTAGCCTCATTTCAGTTTTTCAAGTGTTTTCCAGATGATTCACTGTGCAGCTGAATTGAAGCTTAAAAAAAAAATAAGGAAATTGTTACATACTTTGGAATCAGTGGACAACTCTCCAGCTTTGTGCTGTATCTTTGAAAGCGGCTGTAGGAGAGCTAGTTTTGGAGCTCAGTGGCCCTGCTCATGTCAAATTCCTACTCATCTGTCAAAACCCAGCACATGCACCACCTCCACCAGGCAGCCTTCCTTGACCCATCCAGGCAAAGATTAGCATCCTGTCTTCTATGCCGGGAACCACTGCCCAGATCTCTTTCAAATACAGAGACAACTAAAAACAAATAAACCAATCAAGAAATGGGAAATTGAACTAAATGGACACTCCACAAAAGAAAAAATATAAATGACCAAGAAATACATAAAAAGTTTTCAACATCATTAGTAATCAGAGAGATGCGAATTAAAACTACACTGAGATTCCATCTAAGTCCAATCAGAATGGCAATCTCAAGAAGTCAACTACAGGGGAAGAAGAGGGGGCAAAATATAGAAGGCATTTTTCTAGATTATTGAGATAACTACCAGGAACAATTAATTTTTAGTCAGAAATGCTTTACAATTTGTTTTATTTATATAATATTCTAAATGTATGGAAATGGTTAACTCGCATAGGTTATATATCTTTTGTAATGATCTACTAAAAATGATGATGAAGACTTGTTTATTCTCAGAATGTACAAGGATAACATGAACTAAGGTACAGGTTTGGCTTGTTGTGTCATTAACTTCCTTCTGAACTGCATTATAGAACAACCACAGAACTTCCTTGTCAGTCTAAAGCAATCTACTGGCTATTTGGGGAACTCAATCAAATCCTGAAAAACAAAAATAAATGCACTCCTCTCAATGTATGCATTTAAGAATCTTTGGTGTCTGATTCCATTGTCTTGATTTAGGTCAGATAAATATAAATTAACTTGTGAATTTTACCCTAATATCATGATAATTATTTGCATGTCAATCATTTTATAATTATAGAATATTGCAAATAAAGGTTCAGCAAATGATAATAAACATAAACACCATTTATTTTTCTCAAAAAAAAAAGAAGTCAACCACAATTAATGCTATCAAGGATGTGGGGAAATAGGAACTCTTCTGCACTGATGGTGGATTTGCAAATTAGTGCAGCTGCTATGGAGATCAATGTGGAGATTCCTCAGAAAACTAGGAATGGATCCATCATATGATCCAGCTATACCACTCTTGGGTATTCTTCCAAAGGGACTGAAATCAGAATATTATAGGGATACATTCATATCCATGTTTGTAGCAGCACAATTAACAATAGCTAAATTATGGAGCCAACCTAGGTGTCTGTCCACAGATGAATGGATTACAACATTACAAGATATATGTACAATGGAATTCTACTCAGCAATAAAGAAGAACAAAATTACATCATTTCTAGGAAAATGGATGGACCTGGAGAAGATTATGTTAAGTAAGATTAGCCAGTCACAGAAAATGAAGGACCATATATTTTCTCTCATATGCAGAAGCTAGAGAATAATAGGGATAGAAAAAGGACTTTAGATAATGGAACAGAAGCCCCAGTGGAGTAAAGGAGGTGGCCTAGGGGAAGGAGGAGAGGGAGAATCATTGAAATAAACACTTCATGGACATTATGTAGATATGTGAGAATATCAATGCCAATCTCAATATTATATATGGGGAAGTACAGGGATGGGGAGGGAGCTGGGGGGAAAGTGCTGTGTGCAGGTATGACACTATCACTATTTACTATATTATGAAATGAGACTATAAGACTATAATGCACCAATAAAAATATAAATAAATAAATAATTATTTACCTTTCAGATTTGTCTGCTAGACCATAAGCCCCTTGAGGGCAAGGATATTATCTTAAATTAATTTTGTTTCCTAGGGCAAAACATAAACACTTTTCAATAGGTGTTTTGCACCAAATGTAGGAATATGAACAAATATCAAAACAGCCAAATTTCCCTTAATGCCTCATGATTTCTCACAGGGACATATGAATTTAAGAAAATAAAAATATAGGGATTATGCTGGGAGCATAGCTCTGTGACAGCGCACTCATCTAGCATGTACCATGCCCTGGATTCAATCCCCAGTACTACAAAAAATACAAAAGTATATATATATATATATATATATATATATATATATATAGATATAGATATAGATATAGATATAGATATAGATATAGATATAGATATAGATATATATGGATTAAGTTATTCCTTCTTTCCCTTTCTTTTCTTCTTAGTATATAAGGCTTACAGAGTATAAGCCACCTTCTCGGGGTTGCATTTATATTTTTGAGTACGTATTTTGTTATTAAACTCTATAAATATGATAATATCCAATACTTATTGAAATTTTACTAGGTACTAAACTAAGTACTTCATCTCATTCCCACAATATTACCCCTCATTTTTAAGAAACGGAGGCACAGAGCAGGTAGATAATGTATTTTAAGTCACACACCCTAGAAAGTAGCAGAGCTAATATTGAAAACCCAGATGGTCTGAGTCCAAAGACACCTGTGCTCCTAACAGTGCTCCCTGTGCTGAGTGATTAATAAACCCACACCCCGATCTTGAAGATCTCACAGCCTCCTGGGGAGATGGAGAATCTCCAAAGAGCATTCTCATAACGTGGCAAGGTTTTATGAAGTAAGGGAATTAGAATATGGAGCAGGAAGTTTTCAATTTTGCCTTGATGAGAGTAGAGGGAAAGCATTAATGAATATCACAAGGAGCAGGTGAGGTGGTTAGCAGGATTTGGCCATAAGGAAGGAGGAGGGTGAGGACATCCCTAAGAAACTGGTAGCGTGAAAGGGACAGGACTCCTGTGAACGCTGCTCCTGTGGGCAGGCACCGAGGGCGCTTACATTGGCTCCAAGAAGGAAGTGCCAGAGGCCAAGATAGAAGATGGTGTTGGGAAAGGTGCACACAGCCATTAGATGTCTTACAGAAAGTCCCATCCAAACCTACTTGAGCAACAAGAGAGCGCACTGCCTCAGCAAGTGGAGTCACGGTATATGACTGGCTTCCGGTGCAACAGTGTAGGTCTTTGGACTGTAAGCTTAGTTAGACCGTCTGTGTCCTTACTGTGGTCTCTCAACTTGGCTTCTGTCTGTTGGCTCTGTTCTCTGGTTTCAGCTTCAAGCCTTGGTCACCTGGCTCAAAGCACTAAGCTTAACAACTTGGGTCCATTTCTCTAAAAAACACAGGAATGGAGTGTGTGTGTGTGTGTGTGTGTGTGTGTGTGTGTGTGTGTTTTACTGGGGATTGAACCCAGAGACATTCTACCTTCAAGCTACACCCCCAGTCTTCTTTTTATTTTTTGTTTTGAAACAGGGTCTCACTTACGTTGCTGAGAGTCTAAGTCGCGGAGGCTGTCCTTGAACCTGTGATTCTACTGTCTCAGCCTCCCAAGTACTGGGATTTCAGGAGTAAACCACTATGCCTGGCTAGAAATGAATTTCTTTGACACTGATCCATCAGATTTGTCTGTTCTGGTTCTTCTTGTCCCTGATCCAATCGCAGATTCTGCCTGTGGAAACCAAGCAGTGGTCACAAAGCAGGTAAATGAAGAATAAAGAAGAGATCTGAGACATACCCCAAAGTGGAATCAGGGTGCAGTTGCCTCAGGAAAAATAAGCAAATTATGAGCAGAAGCATAGCAAATGCCCACAAGAGTTGCAGTTCAGACTTTGAGAGCCCTTGCATGGTGTGTGTAAACTAACCCAGGCTTTGGTATCTTAGAGTATTTTCTTTTCAGTTGGAAACGATGATCTTTGTGCGGTCACTGACCTCTTACAGAGTTCTGGTTTGTTCTTTGGACTCAAACGGTATTGAAGAGCGAGTTGCTATCCCTCCTTCAGTTGTGAAGATGTTCAACATGTAACAAGATGCAGGATTATGAACGGTGCTTTCGCTTTCTAGAGAAAGCCTCTCTCGGGCTCCTTCTGCTGACCGTTTTCCAAAACTATCTATAGAGACCCTGCCCTCCCACCACTCACCCAGCCCCCACTCATTGGCAGCCACTCTAGAGGGGAATTGTTTAAAAGGAAACAATCCTCTGTAATGGCTTTGGCCTACATTGGCATGAATCAAGCATTTACAGTAGTGAAGCCATGTTTTATTTATGCTATTTCCTCAAGACCTCTGGTGAGCTGCTCAATTTGCAATGCAAATCAGACACAGAAAAGGTTTTCTATACTCCACATAGGATTCTCCATACATTCGCATTTGGTGGCAAATTGTAATCTCTTGGCCTAGCGGTTCTCATATGACTTCAGATAATAAAAATGTTTGCCACTTACAGTTCTAGCTTTCGCTGAGAAACCCTCAGTCATCTGAGGTGCTGGTTCTCTGAAAAGTAACAAACTCTGCTCTTTGAAGGGAAACTTTCAGTGGGACAACATGACACCCCAGAATTGGAAAGAGAGGCATTGATTACCATGAATTCATGCACTGCTGGACTTGTGAACACCTGCTGGCATACTCCAAGCAGGAGAACGCAGAGCAACCATGGAAGGAAGGAAAAGGGCTCTTGTCCCTGCCTCTGGTAGTGTGGGCAGGTGGAATGCTGAGCAGGCCTGGGGGAGCTGTGTTACTAGCCACTAGCTGTGTGTCCTTTTGTGTAAGGCTGACTCTTGCCTCTGTGGCTACAGTTTTAAAAATGGAACACAGGAACTAGGCGTGGTGCATGCCTGTAATCCCAGTACTTGGGAGACTGAGATGGGAGTTCTCAGGTTCTTGGCCAGCCTCAACAATTTAGCAAGGCCCTATGCAACTTAGTGAGACCTTGTTTCATAAATAAGAAACTAAAATAGGGCGGGGAGTGTAGCTCAGAGGCAGATCACCCTTGGGTTCAATCCCTAGTAACATAAGTGCGCTCTCTCTCTCTCTCTCTCTCTCTCTCTCTCTCTCTCTCTCTCTCCTCTCTCTCTCTCTCTCTCTCTCTCTCTCTCTCTCTCTCTCTCTCTCTCTCTCTCTCTCTCTCTCTCTCTCTCTGTCTCTCTCTCTTTCACACACACACACACACACACACACACACACACACACACATGACACAGGGATAAGAGGTTTGTTTTGGTTTGGGCTTTTGGTTTTCAGTACTGGGAATAGAACCCAGGGAAATTCTTCCTCTGAGCTATACCCCCTGCCCTATTTTTTTTTTTTTTTTAACAGAGTATTGCTAAGTTGCTGAGGACCTCACTAAGTTACTGAGGCTGACCTCAAACTTGCAGTCCTCCTGTCTCAGCCTCCCAAGAGCCAGGATTACAGGCATGTGCGCTGCACCTGGCTGATAAAGAGGTTTTTAGATGAAGCACATTATAGAATCTACATGACTAATGGCTGGATTGGCTCAAAAACTGAATGGTGGATTAGAATTAACTCAAGTGTAAAAAAGACACTTGGCCTTCTGGTCACCCTTCAAGCACTGCACAAGCTCAGTGTTTGCCTTTGTAAGGTAACAGTTGCCAGCAGCTGATCCTAAAGGTGTGTGTCCCTACCCTTTCTCGCTCTCGGCTCTCTCTTGGATTCTTCTTCCAAGCCATCAGCAATGTTCTTCCTCCAACTAGTCATAGGATGACTTCCTGCCTCCCAAAATTAGACTTAAGTTGGGTGTGGCAGCACAGGCTCATAGTCCCAACCACTCAGGAGGCTGAGGCAGGAGGGTCTCTTGAGTCCAGGAGTTTGAAGGTGACCTATGCAACAAGGTGAAAACCTGTGTCAAAAATAATAATAAAAAAATAGGTTTTTTATGTGTGTAGTAGATAAAACCATGTTATCCCTGATGTCAGAGCTGAAATTACCTGCCCCCACTGCTGGCTTCTAAACTTCAAGAAAACAAATACATTCTTTTATTTCCATTTGCCTCTCCCAATGGCTGCATCCTGAAAGCACAGCCCTTGATCAGCAGCAAGGCAGCACCTCCTCTGCTCCTGCTCTCTAAAAGCCTCTGGGTTGCAAAGGGAGCAAGAGAGTCAATACAATGGACTTGGACAAAACCCAAACAGACATTAGCATGCACACCATGGTTTCTGGCCTGATTCTCAGGAATGAGTTGCTTTCCAAGATTGAAATCTGCTTGGCATAAAAGAAATGTTTGCTTTAAAATGAAATCCGTTTGGTTAATAATGACCCTCCCATTTTTAGGTTGCTTTCCTCCATTCTGTGAATAAAATTTCCTGCATTGCCTCCCCAACTCCAGGAGCGTGGGGATTGAGTAAAAGATATTTATCCTTCCAGGATCAGATCCACAGAATATAAAACAAGTCCTGGTTTCTCTGTTTGGTCTTAGCTGTACCTGGTGTGCTCTCTTTTTCTTCTTGAATTAACTAGATGATACAACACGCAGGGAATGTCAAAGTAGGTATTCATCAAGAATTGGAGAGATTCAACCTGGGTCACTAAGGTACCGTCTGTCAGCCTAATTTGAAAAGAAATTCTGCAGCTAAGGCCAACGTATATTAGAAGTCAGGTTGTCTGTCTGGGTAATTGGGTTTTCACAAATCTTAAACTTCCCATTAGAACGTTTTTTTGTCAGACAGTCAAAGCAGCAAGTTACACAAGGGTACCTTTGGTTAAATAACAGAAGTTAATCTAATCACCAATTTGCGGTACCTTTAAAGTGAAAACAAAATATTAGTCTCTCTGAGAAGCCATATCTGACCCTTTTTTCCTCTTTATCATCTTGATGCCCTCTTTTCTTCACAATATTTCTTTGCCCTTTAATAAAAACATTTTTTAGTGTGGAGAGTTATCACCGGTGGGGGGAGGGCAGGAAAGTAAGGTTGAAAATGAATTTTACTGATAAAAATCAGCCTTTTCAGGTGCTATCAACTTGAAATAAATAGAGCTCTTATAGTGCCTACACACACTTCTTGCTTGTGTGGGTCTTCCTCTCTTCTTCTTTGTAAATCACAGGACACTATTCGGCTTTCTCGGGAGATACGTGAAGTTTCAATCAAACCATATAAAAATCCAACAAATAAAATCTAGTACAGGTCAGCCACAGTAATAATGTGGAAAGAATGTCGCTGTTATTTAATCTTATGATTTTTTTTCTAAGCCTTTTAAATCAGTTGGAGTTTCTCTGGGTTGCATAATTTAATAACGAAAAGAAAATAAGATTGTGAAATCTCCCATTTTTCTTCCCCACTCCCCGCTCTGATCTACAGCTTGAAAATCTTTTTCCAATCTCTTCCCTTCAATTAATGAAATAGTTTCCCACCCTACTCCCATCCTGCCTGCAGACACAATTGCCATGGTTACCTGGATACCTGTTCTCAAAGAATATATGTAATAGCAACTCAGCAATTTAAACGTCTCAGTGTGTTGCACTTAGGAGCAGTAATGAGACCATTATGAAACTACTTGGAGGGAAAATACCACTGATGTTCCAGTCTGAGATTAAAACTTTAATTTGTATTCATTTACTCATTTAAAGGAATAAGGAAGAGAAACTAGCGTCTGTTGCTAAATAGCAAGTCCCTGACTTGAAATGTCATACACCTGAGACAAGGCATTGGGGCTGCCTCTCCCAGAACACATGTGGAGTAAAAAGAAAGAACAGGCAGAATCATTCACCAACCCACAGGAAGGTACCAAAGGCCAGCGTAAGAATGGGGAGTTTGGGGAACCAGTATTCTTCAACTGTGAGTCCATGTAAAGATCAAGGGAAGGAGACACTTGGATATATTGTCTTCATTTTATCTAGAAACGTTGCTTGTTTCAGTAAGCTTGATTTGGAACCTCTCATGGGTCCATATAGATGTTTTCTGGGAAAGAACACTACCCTCAGAGCTTATGCTATTTGCTAACTAAAAAAAAAAAAAAAAAAGTGTAGTGCCTCCTTTAACCAGAGGTCTTAATTTTGAGCCCAATATAAAGAGTTGTAAAATAGTTTGCAAGTAATTTGAACAACTTATAATTAAAAGTCCCAAGTTTGCCAATACTATACTTTAAACAAATTAGAATGAATTCAAAATTAATTCTATAATATCATTTACTTTCTTACAATCTCACAGTCTGTTTTCAGTAGAAGAGAAAGGGGGTAGTTTTAGCATGAATATTGAGAAATTCAATTAATTATAAATACTGAAGCAGCTTATTACCGTGTGCTCACATTGTTTCCTCATTGCTTGTTGAGAATGCATTTTCTGTGAATTAGTACAAAGTCTTTTATTAAATAAACCTGATCCCTTGGAAAAGGAAACAGGAAATGCATTAAATTTCCCTCTTCACATTCCCACATAATACAAATTTTTAGAATGAACTAAAAATAAAAGTGAAGAAATAAAACTGAGCTCTACCAGGATCCCTGGATTCTAATTCCGTAACCCTCTCTCTCTCTCTCTCTCTCTCTCTCTCTCTCTCTCTCTCTCTCTCTCTCTCTCTCTTTCTCTCCCTCCCTCCCTCTCAATGTGGGTCAGAATTAAAGATTAAAATATCATGTACAAGGTCCTGGATCCAATCCCCATCACCAAAAAAATAAAATTATGAAGATACTAGACAAAATTATTGATTCATGTTTATTACCTAAGAATAAAGAAGAATGATGGTCTAGGATTTCTAAAAGAGAACATGTTTATAAATAGTTATAAATTCAAAGATTTAAAGTTATGTATCTTATTACTATTGTAATCTACAGGACAAAGCATGTAGGAGAAACCCCTGGAGGGTGATTTGACAAAGAATGTGCATATTCTTTCTATCTAAACACTCACTTCTAGGCATTTATCCTAAAGATGTAGCTGTACAAGCACAACCAGATACAGGGAGAGAAACAATCCAGCATCATTTGTTATCATTTGCATGAAACTTCAGACGTCTTTAATTGCCTCTGTCCTTGAACTTGACTTCTCTCTGATGGTAAAAGAAAACAGAACTTGGTGTGGGAAATATTTGAAAAGATGTTCACTAAGTTATTAATATAGCTATTTTTTCATCGAAGAAGTCTTGATAATTTTTAATTTCTTTTTTATACATCTCTTCATAATTTTACTATTTTTACAACAAGCATGTTTTAGTGTTATAATCAGGGGCAACATTACAGCAGCAATGGGTCGAATTGTGCCTCTCCCCCAAAAGATATATTGAAGTCCTAACCCACCGCACCTCAAATGTGATTGAATTTGAAAGTCATTTTGCAGGTGTAATCAAATTAAAAGGTAGTCATACTGGAGGAGGGTGGGTTCTCGTCCAAGATGACCATTGTCCTCATAAGAGGGAGGCACAAGAAGAAGATTGTCATGTTCCCATGGAGGCAGAGATTAGGGTACTGCATCGCATCTACAAACCAAGGAATGCCAGAAAATACCAGAAGCTGGAAGGCAAGGAGGAGTTCTTGCCTTACAAGTTTCAGAAGGAACATGGCCCTGCTGCCACCTTGAATTTGGACTTGTAGCTGCCAGAACTCTGAGGCGATCAAGTTCTGTTGTAACCCTCCCAGTTTCTAGTACTTTTTTAAACAGCAGCCCTAGGAAACCAGTACAAAACCTATTTCGACTTCGAGGGAAATTTCTTTTAATGTATAAATATAGTAAGACGATTCACCCTTCTACTGTGCCACACAGGGAATGGAGCACTCTTCTTCAAACTGTTCTGTCTCTAATATAATTATGTGAAATTGAATTAGTGGTACATAGAAAAAGTAAGTGAAAGGTCCTACTTCTTGGCTGCTCTGCAGATGCCATAAATGCCGAAATAATTCTGAACATAGGCCAGGCAACAGAAGCATCATTTTCTAAGGCTCCCAAAAGACTCTTCCTTCTGTGAACCATCACAAGCATCAAGAAGTATCCAGAGATCTGTCATCCTTGGTGGACTACTCTAAAGAATTTCAGGCCTGCTTGTCATTGTTTTCATTTTTCCCTTCTACCATATGAAATATAACTGTAACAATGAGCTGAAAAGAAAATTAGGTCCCAAGTGTTTTGGCATCTCTTCAGTATCGAAGGTCAACCACACAGCAATGAGCCAGAATGCAGTGTGAACCGACATATGGCGTTTGTTTGGGAGGAGAAAGGGTGAGAGGAGGAGTGTCCTGTGTTCCAGCTGCCTTCTAAAGTCACCCTGGATTTCTGTAAAATACTTTTCCATTTTATGTAGCCTCATAATCATTTTCTTAAGTAGTCTATGATAAGAACTGAGATGGCAAGACTCCAAGAATCCTAGGACTTAACTCCTTGGCAAGGTAAAATTGAGGTTCTTACTGCATCAGGAGGGGACAAATATGCCAGTTCGGAGGCAAAGTCTGAACACTAGGGCAAAGCAACCACTGGGCAAGGCAGACTTCAGACTTCTAAGAGAAGGAGACAGCTTATGGAAAATAGAGTGCTGGGTTGAAGTCTCTTGTTTTGTTTTAGAGTAACTGCACTCTAATGCTATTTTTATAAAACTATACCTATTTGGGTACTCAAGATAGAGAATTCAACTGAGTATGGGCAGATCTACATGCATAGAGAATATCTATATATACCTAGCATGATCGGGAAGGTAACCAAGGGACCAAGGATTAGTCAAAAACTTAGACAGTTTCAAACGACAGAAACCCAGTCCTAATAAGATTATACCAAAATGGGGAAGGGACTTGTTAGCAAATCAAGGGGTGGAAGTGGCACCAATCTCTAAGTACTCATTAAATGTGTCTATCTCTAACAGTGCCCCCTCTTAGCTGTGTTCTCCTTGGGAAGTAGCCTTATTTTTCCTTCTATAAATGGGCTTCTCCTGTCTGGTTAGAACAAGTAAGTTTAGTTACTAACTTGTGGTCCCTTGGCTCACAATCCAAGATGATATAGGAGAAAAGAAATTCTCTTTTTTCAGTGTACAACTAGTCCAGAGGATTCTTTGACTGTCCAACATAGATTAGTTGTCAATATTTATTATCCTGGCCAGGTAGGTTGGGTACTCTGATTAGCTAGTCTTGGATCAGCAACTAGGAGTGTAGAATGCTAAGACTGGCAACCCTAATGAAACAATGTAGGGTGCCATTATTCAGAGAAAGATAAAATGCTAAAGGAAAGACAAATCGTAGATGCCTACTAGAAGACTCTTGTACTCCAAATACTCACCCATCTTTCCTTGACCTAGGCTTGCTTCTACATCACTCGAAACCTGTATTTTACTCTCACGTTACAACTGTCATATATTATACAAAAGATAAAAGGAGAAATAGAGAGATACTATGTAGATATTCAAAGATTACAGATGGCTGAAACCTTGCAGAGCCTAAATAAAACAACGACAAACTGTGATCAACGGCATCTTAGAGCAGTGAAATATGGTAGCCAAGTCTAAGCAATGTTAAGTGTTGGCCCCACTTTTCCTGCCGCCCACCAAGCTTCTGTGATCTGTTGCCCTTGCTGACTACTTACAGTGAGCTCAGAGTATGTAAATTCAATTCAACTTTTATTCAAGTCTCTCTGCATATGGCTCAGGGAATACAAAGACGAACATGACAGTGCTGAGAAAAACTTAATTAGGAAGGTCACTGCATAAAAACCATGTAATGAATTTTACCTTGAAACCTTTTTGGAACCAGGCAGAAAATAAATAAATAAAAACACCATCCATACAGAAGCCAAACAGACATGAATTTTAGATCATCTGCCCCACCTGTTCCCTCTACTGTCAGAGGGAACTGAACTGATCTACTTGTAGATCTTTGAGGACATCGTCTTTTCTGAGCCTCTGTGAAGGTAGAAGGCTGCTCACTTTATTCAAAGAATGGCTCCTTTGCCCCTGCTCAGCCTTCTGAGCTCCCCTTGAGAAGCTGTCTGCCTCCATCTCTCTCTTTCCCTGCCTTCTGTCAAAGTCCCATCTCTGTTTCCACAGCACCTCCACAGTACAAGGTACTCAAGTGACCACTTGACACTTCATATCACAGAGCAGAACATTCAAAAGCTCCTGGATAGATCCATCTCTGGGGTAAGACTGCCAAGCCCAACCCCATCTCTGCCATTTCTGACCTATCAGTGCTCAGGAAAGTTACTAGTAACTCCATCTCAATTGCTCTTATCTCAATTTTCTTGTTTTTTCAATACTTTGATTGGTACATGATAGTCTCACATCATAATGAAGTTCAGAGTGGCAAGGCCATACATACACAGCATTTGCTAAGTTTCCCCCCCAGCTCCCTCACCACTCCCAACATTCTTATCTGCAAGTGGAAGTTGATGCTGCCTGACGCAAAGGGTTGCTTAGAGGATGACCTCTAAGAAAGCATATTGAGCATTTAGCAGGAGTGCTGTCCTGAGAATGAGCTTATTGGCTATTGAATTATTTTATTGTCTCTCCCAGCAAATCAATGACCTCTGAGAGGGCATTAAGTATATCACTCTGATCCCCAGTTACCAGATATGGAGTACCTTCTCAGTACAGATGTGTTACAATGTTCACACAGAGAAACCAAATCTACAGCCTTAGGAATAAAATAATTTAGACATTAGGCTTCTCTTTTTGGCTCAAAAAGAGCTTTTTTGCTTTGTGAATGCTTTCCTACTATCTGTAGAGAGAGATTTTTGTTTGAAACTTGTGATATGAAAAGCAATCAAAAGGGCTATAAGTATCTCAATAGATCCGTCTTTATTACCTTTTTTTTTTTTTTTTTTTAGGAAACCTTCCACAGTTAGAGCTGTCTAGAGTTGGCTGTTTTTATTTCACTGCTTATAAGAACTCTCAAAGATGATGACAAAAATATATAAATATATCTTGAATATTAGCACCCTCGTATATGGCCACTGGCTTATTTCATTTACTTCCCAGGTCTGCTCAGGAGGGATGTGATGGGAATTGGGGGATCTTACTAGGCAGCATGAATGACCAGGACAAGGGGCATAATGATGGACTGCCAACAATGCCTAAGCTCTTCTATCAAGTGATTCCACTGCATATACTGGAAAACAGTCACTGTCTTAGAACTAAGGATAAGGCCAAACACTGACAAAGAGTAAGTCAGGAAGGCATCCCAGCTCAAAATGAAACATCAGCTTTGCCGCTGCTAAAACTGACACCGGTAGAGCTTAGTTTCTCTAAGACATTATTCTTTGTTGGAACGCTATTATATTTGGCTATAGTAAAAGGAACAGCCACAGCTCCCATTTATTGAATGTATCAAGTGCAGACATGTTCCATCACTTAATTTTCTCAGGAATCCTACACAGTAGGTTTATCTCCATTATACAGATACAAAAAATGATGCTTAGAAGTAAAGGAACTTGTTCAGAACTGGGAGTCGAACCCAGCCCCATAAGACTCTCAGTCTGTGCAGACCTCAGAAGTCAGGTTCCAGGTTGGCCTGGCTCCTTCAGCCATGTTGTGTTCTTCCTTCTTCTAAACTTTCCACTGAAGACACTGAATTTCCTATAATTCCTCCAATGTAGTATCCAAACTCTCTGTTTCTCTGCTTCTCTCTTCACTTTCAATCCTGTTACTTGGCTCCACTTCCAAGCCCCAGCTAAATACCACTTCCCCAAGGAATTTATTCCGTGGCAGTTCACCACCACCCTTAGACGTTGTCAGGTAGCTCCCACTGAGTGCTCCTCGAGCTGCTTGGTCCTCCCTCATGTTAGCCAGGGGTCCTACCTGTCCACAGACATTACTAACTAGAGATCTGGAACAGTGTGCTTTATGTTGTCGAAATAATAGTCCTAATTCACCTTAACAACACCTTTCACTCTTAAAATATATTTTTTTCACTGTATATATATATAGAGAGAGAGAGAGTTCAGTTTGGTGATTGATTTTGATATGTTTGTGAAAGTACCTCATGTGCATTAGGGTGTTTCCCTGAACTTGAGAGGGAATGGGGCAGGAATTGGGGAAGGGTTAAATGAGAGATGTGTGCATGAATGCCTTTACCAGCTTGTACCTAACAAAGATGTATGATTATAATGCACCAATAATAATTAAATATATATGTATGTATTCTCTGATTTCTCTTTCAACTTTGATGAAATACAATCCAACTTTCAAGTATTTTATTTGAAAATTAGAGTAACAGCTAAAACTAAAAAATTGTATATGTGTTCTTTGAAACCAAAGCCTTAACCAAGAACCCTATACACACACACCCACACACACTAGCAAGCACACACTTTTATTTTCACTTGTAAAAAATAACCTCTTATAATTCCAGGGCCCCTCGGAGCTTTTGTCTGTCACAATAAGCCATATGCTCTTATCCATGTTTCATTTTGCTTCTATCTGGATGCTTTGTTAATCTGCCTGTAGTGGACATATCAGAACAAAGCAAAGTGGTAATTAATAGTGTCTCAAGTGCAGTTGATAATAGGGTTTTGTTTTTTTTTAATCCTTTGTTTTTCCTCAAGAACTTAGCACCATAGCCAAAATACCGCTTATCTGATAGAAAATAGGGCAGAGGGAGAAAGGATCCTAAATAATCACTTAAAAAGTCTTTTTGATTTTTAGAAGAAATAATTAAGATGCAGTTTTGACCTGCTTCTGAATCAGAGGATCAGGTTCCCTGGATACAGACTGTGTGTAGTCTACTTAACCAAAGAGCAACTTGGGCATTTATCCAGGGCACTCCTCAAGGATCTAATATGTTAATTGAAAAAAAAAAAGCATAGGAAATAACTTTACAAGCAAACAATTCATCCAGCTAAAAGCACATGGGATTATTTTCCAATCCCTTTCACTGGAAATCTCAGCTGCTGAAGCAAACGATATTTTTGAAATCAGAATTTCTCAAAGCACAAACAGAATTAGGTACACCTCTAAGGTAGAATACAACCAGCTGTAATTAAAACAGCATACACTAGAATCCCCATGTGGACATCTGAGCATGCTTAACGTCATTACAGGTAAAGAAGCCCTGTTTCCCAGGTTGTCCTTCCAGATCCTCAAGGCTGCCTTCATCTTGCCACAGCTGTGATGTCTCTGCTGGATATAGCTTCCTCTACCTGCCCTCCTTCTAGGGGTCCTCAGGATATACTTCAGCATGAAGCCTCTCCTGGCATGTACTAGGTGGTTTGTTTTACATTTTTCACTGCTCTGTGGCCTTCTTTATCATGATCACAATTGGGATGTACCTAAAGAAGCACTCAGCAGAGAGGGAAGGATTTAGCCTCCTGTATGGCTAGACTCCTCAGTCTCTTTAAGCCATCCATTGTCCAAAGGTTTCATATCTTAGGTAATTCAATTTATCCCTTGAAACCAGGATAGAAAACTGAAGGCTAGGCCGATAACTTGATAAGCTCCTAGAACACAAAAGGACTTGTATTTGAGAATCCCAATTCCCTGGAGATGATTTTGAACTAATAGAAGGTAAAGGGGGGATAGGAGGAACTTGCTGTGGATGGTTACTGAGTGAATGAGTTCAGCTAGTCCATACAACTTAGCACACACATACTAAGGAAGATTCAAGGAGTTTGACATCCTCCTGAGACCTAGAAATGAATGGCAGGAAATATTCCAGTTGGTTGCTAATGACCAGACCAGGATGAGCTACTAAGGGTGGAGAAAAGAGTTTGGATTATTTATTCACTCACACACATGTGTGTATACACACAGGTTTCCTTTGTGTGCACTCATAACATGACTCTGTTCTAAGTTGTAAACTGAAGATATAAGGAAAAATCTTCTCTATCGAGCAGTCACTAAGATCATTAAGATGCATTTCTCATTTATGTCAAATCTATTATCTATGGTATAAAAGACTAGGCTAACATGGGGCTAATTAAAACCTATAAAGAATTCTCCAACCTCACTTTGGACAATTTCAATCTCTTCTACCATCCAACCAAGCTTTTCTTTTGAATATTCTTTGAATTTTGAATTTTCTTTTGAATTTTCTTCTGAATATTCTTTTCGAAGTTTCTTGCTTACCCCCTACTAGGAATAATTAAATGCTTCCAAAGCAAATAATTTAAGAAAGAAGATGAGCTTATATATGAGTAATCGCATATCTGATATAAGCCTAGGTCAGACAAGGAAGAGTTGCACACTGAGAAAATAGAGTTTTGAGATTGTGCTATTTCTGGACAGTTCCAAGGAGGTTGTTTTGCATGCTTAAGAAATTTCATCTCAAAGCTGCAGGGAGGCCAACAATCTTCTTACCTCCATTTCCCTTTATGTAGGAGAAGAATAACAAGCAGGTTGGTTCTGCATCCAGAAACATCAGGATAGAAAATAAAAGCATGTACACACAAAACATTTTCATCCTATTGTCACTTGCCAACATATCATTGCAGAAGGCTCTGGTTTGAGTTACAGAGATATCACCTTCTCCTCCTTTCAATTCTAATAATTGAGAAGAGCACTAAAACAATCTTTGAAACAATAGGGAACAGAATTTTCAAGCTACTTTGGCAAGGTCACTTGAACACTAATGAGAATTTACATTCACTGGGCTGGTTGAAGGGTTTTATGCCTGGAAAAGGACATAATTACAGTATGGTGAACAATTGAGCTTTTACAAGCTAAGAGTAATTGCATGTGTTATTTGATGAGCATTTCCTTGGATTCTCACTTATACCCAAGAGATTGATCTCTGCCCTCCAAAAAGAGGAAGGTGGAAAGAGAATAAATAAAAAGGAAATTTCCTCTAAAAATTCTCAAAGGCTAACATGTCAACTAAAAGAAATGAGAATAGTCTTCAACAAGACTGAGAGCATCAGGGTCAGGGGAAACCACGGGGTCAATGACCCATGTATGAACCCTGTCTTCTGCATTGTTAATTCCTATACCAGTATTCTCTGAGGTGATAGTGCATATCCTCCTTAACCCCAATTCCCTTTTTGTGGGTAGTGGAGAGCAAAGATCACCACTGTGGCCCAGGAAACATTCAAACAGGCTAGTTAATTCTTCCCAATCCCAGGACTGTGATAATTGCATCTTCCCCCCACAGCCTTGGGCCATTGTCAGATCCCTCTAGAGCCACGGTCTTTCACCCAGAAATGATAATAAATTGAGGGGTCACCCCTTAAGTAAAGGCCCAGGCATGCTGGTGTTAAACTATAAAGATGCTACTTCTCTTCTGTACACCCCATAATCAGCCACACAGACTTTCCCTCTCATCCTACACAAGCTAAGCTCATTTCTCCCCTTATACCTCTGTCTTTGTTCCTTCCACAGAGATCCTTACTTGGCTGGCTCCTCACTATTCAGCAGCAGGGCAAGGATCTTCTCTTCTGAAAAGTCTCTGGACCATTCAACCCCAAACAGCCCTCTGTTCCCCTTTTCCTAGCATATAATCCTGATTTATTTTCTTCACAATACTGTCACCAATCAGAAAATGTTCATATATTAGTTTATGTGTTTGTAGTCTGTCTCTTGTCTATAGAATGGAAATTCGATGATTCCAGGGACCAATTTTTGTTCTGTATCCTTAGTATCTAGGCTCAGCATTTGGAAAGTTGCTTAATTTAAAAACCTGTGAGGGTATTTACTGTGTATTAGGCTCTGTTTATTTATCTTATTTACTCCTAATTCAAATCTATGATATAGCTATCATTCCAATTCTACAGATAAAAAAGCTAAGGCTCAGAGACATGAAGTGACTATTGTAAATGGCAAAACCAAAATACAAACCCAGATTGTCTATCTCCAGAACTCATACGTGATTGCTACTCATTTTTCTTGCATATTGTAATATAGAAAACTTTTTAAAAATTTGAGCTTGTGTTGAAACATTTTTTTTAAAAAAGTTAAAGCTATTACTTGCCTTTAGGACTTCTCAGAACTTGTTTTTTTTTTTTTTTTGTTGGTTTTTTTTTTTTTTTTTTTGAGGTACTGAGGATTGAACTCAGGGGGTGTTCTACCTTCGAGCTATACCCCCAGCCCTATTTTTTATTCTTTATTTTGAATCCAGGTCTCACTAAGTTGAAGAGTGCCTCACTAGGTAGCTGAGGCTGGCCTCGAACCCGAATCCTCTGGTCTCAGCCTCCCAAATGCTGGGATTACAAGTGTGCGCCACCACACCCGGCTCTCAGAACTTTTAATGGGACAGTCTACCCCATGATTCACCAAGATTAGGATATAATATTCAACATTTCCCAACCAAACTTTCCTTCCTTTCTTCCTTCCTTCCTTTCTTCTTTTTTATCGTGAGTTTTTCTTTTCCTTGTAGATTCTCTTGACATCTCTTTGCAGACCCAGCAAAAAGGGAGAAAAATCTAGTGATTCAAGGTGTTTGGGCACAGCTGATGTACAAATCATGATCTGACCACTAAGTTACCTGGAAGCAAACTCTAGTAAGCGAGTTTAAAAATATACGTAATAAAATTTATTTAAATATATATATATATATAATATATATATATATATATATATATATATATATATATATATATATATATATGAGGCCCTGGGTTTAATTCCCAACACACACACACACACACACACACACACACACACTGAACAAAAAACAGAAGTTACCAAATCTAAAGACTAGAGAGAGAAAAAGGTTGAAGTAAAAGAAACAGAAGCTGGGGGCATGGTGGTGCACACCTTTAATCCCAGTACTTGGAAGGCTACAATAGGAGTATCACAGTTGGATTACAGTTTCAACTCTCAGCAAGTTAGCAAGGCTCTCAGCAACTTAGTGAGAAAGAGACCCTGTTTCCAAATAAAAAGTAAAATAGGGCTGAGGTTCTACCTCAGAGGTGGCATACCCCTGGGTTCAATCCCCAGTACAGAAGGAAGGGAGGGAGGAAGGCAGGAAGGGAGGGAGAGAGGAAAAGAGGGAAGGTGCAGGAAATGTTGGCTCAGAAGGAGGAAAGGAAGGAAGGAAAGAAGGAAGGAAGGAAGGAAGGAAGGAAGGAAGGAAGGAAGGAAGGAAGGAAGGAAGGAAGGGAAATGAAATCCTGGTTCAGAAATTTGTGAGGCAAGATCAAACATATCACCTGTGTGATGGGAGTCTCACAGGAGAGAAAATAAAGGGACAGAAAAACTACTTGAAAAAATAAACAAACAAAAAATTCAGCCAAGTTAAGGGACCAAGGACAGTGAGTCAGGAACACTGGCAATTTTCCCAAAATTGAGCTACAACTCCAAGAAGCTCAAAGAACCCCAAATATTTTAAATACAAAGAGATCCACACCTTGAGACATCATAATGAAACTGCTGAAAGCCAAATCTAAAGAAAAAACCCTGAAAACAACAAGAGGAAAGTAATTCATCCTAGACAGTCAAGCCTCATGGCAATTAAGCTGGCTTCTCGTCGGAGACCACGGACACCAGGAGGCAGAAGAGTGACATGCCCACGGTGCAGGAAGAAGACACTGTCAAACAAGAATTCTATGTCTATCAAAACTATCTTCAAAAATGAGAGCAAAATAAAGCCATTCAGAGAGAAACAGAGGCTGCTAGCAGAACAGTCTTCCAAGATATAATGGAGGAGGGAGGTCCTTCAGGAATGACATCATTAGCTAACACAAATCCACAGGAAGAAATTTGGAAAGCCACAAATGATAAATATGAGTTAGTAAATGTGAGTTGGTAAAAAAAGATTCCATTAAAATAATTTTTCTCATTCTCCCCAACTTCTTTAAAAGACATGGGATTATTTGAAAAATACTTTGAACACTGTATTTTTGAGTCCATTTACTGATCACAGCCTAGTTGTGCCAGGGCACTGGAGTGGGTTGCTGAGAGACCAAAGAAGGTACTCGGAGATGGGATATGAAATATGTTTATTGAAAATGCTTATGGGGCAGGTCTAGTGGTGGTGGATGAACAAACAGCACCTCTGTTTCTCACGGTGCCTCCAGTGTTTCACTGGAGAGTCCAGTGGTGATACACCTCTGGTCCTCACAATGTCTCTTTTGCTTCTTCAGAAAGTAGTGCCTCTGTCCCTGGTGACCTTGCCCAGTGGCAGCTGCTGGGAAAGCACTTGTTCTCTCCCCAGTGCTCAGCTCTACACCAGTCACCACAGACAGAGGGGTCTTACACATTAGGTTCTAAGAGCAGTGACATCATTAGCTTAGCTCGCTTTGTCCCATCTTAGGACCAGCATCCCAAGGAGCTTGAAGTGCATTCAAGAAAGAAGGTTTCTACAGATAATGTTACCTTGCCCCCATCCCCAGAATGCATGAGAGAAAGCCAGTGTTCCTGACTCACTGTCCTTGTCCCTTAACTTGGTTGAGTTTTTTGTTTATTTTTTATTTGGGGGCACTGGGGATTGAACCCAGGGGTATTCTACTGTCAAGATACCCCCCCAGACCTTTTTAATTTTTATTTTTAAACAGGGTCTCACTAAGTTGCTGAGGCTGGCCTCAAACCTGTGATCCTTTGGTCTCAGTTCCCAAGTGCTGGGATTACAAGCGCCACCATGCCTGGTTTGGGTTGGGTTCTTGGGGATGGAGAGGGGCACTTGAGGAATGTGGTGTTTACTGACTTTT
Organism: Graphiurus murinus; assembly: GCA_004027655.1. Lineage (NCBI taxonomy): Eukaryota > Metazoa > Chordata > Mammalia > Rodentia > Gliridae > Graphiurus > Graphiurus murinus. The sequence goes on from PVLC010014887.1 coordinate 38,368, forward strand.
TTTTTCTAAGCATGATATAATCTATAACATCTATAGATATAATGTATACGGCAATAGCACAAAGGAGGAAGGGAAGAATAAAATTATATTGAGGCAAAGTTTCCACTTTTTCAGAATTAAAT
>PVLC010014888.1:0-38368 GCA_004027655.1 Graphiurus murinus
TGTGTGTGTGTGTGTGTGTGGTGTTGGCAATTGAACCCAAGGACATTCTACCTCTGAGATACACCCCTAGCCTTATTTTACATATTTATTTTGAAACAGGATCTCACTAAGTTGCAGAGGGCCTCTCTAAGTTGCTGAAGTTGGCTGTAAATCTGGAATCCTCTTGTCTCTGCTTCCCGAGTACTGGGATTACAGCCTTGTGCCATCATACCTGGTTTTACCATCTCTTAAGTAGGTCTTTTGGTAGATCCTAACCAGTTCATTGATGAATCACTAAACAAAAAACAATGTAACTCAAATTATTAGTCATGTAATACCTGTATCTATGTGTGATCTCTGCTAAACAGCAGAGCCAGTGTAGCAAAGCTTGAATTACCAAATTGAAATGATAAATTATATAGCGTATATGTGTTGAAGGCACAGCCATGTGCACACATCCTGATTTTGAAATGCTTAAATATCCATGGAGTGATTTTCACTTGCAAGCTGCTGCCACATAACAGGCACTAATTCCTTCTTTCTTTGACTACTGCAGAGCCATCAATCACGGGGTGGGGAGAGAAGGGGAGTTCCTAAGGAGGCAGTGGCTCAGCACCCTTCAGTTCAGTTTGTGCTGCATCACAAGGCTAAGAAGCCCTGTGGTTTAACATACGCTAATAATCATAACTAAACAAGTGGAAGGGCCATTTCCAGTTTCAGTTAAAGCTGGTCACATTGACTCCTTTTATCAGCCAGGGCTGGATCTGTGGAGAAGCTGGTTGGACGTGACGTTCCCTAGAAAGGCAGTAGCTGGAATTTTTAAAGAAACAGGAAAGAGTCTAACTCAGCAGGGCCATTCTACCTCCGAGCTATACCCACAGCTCCATTTTTTATTCTTTATTTTTGAAACAGGGTCTCACTAAGTTGCGGAGTGCCTCACTAGGTAGCTGAGGCTGGCTGTGAACCCGGATCCTCTGGTCTCAGCCTCCCAAATGCTGGGATTATAAGCGTGCACCACCATGCCTGGCAACTCAGAGTTTTTTAGTTGGGGGTTCAAGTACATATTTTGTGAACAAAGATCTAAGACTTTCATGAAATTCTCCAATAGGTTTAACTACTTTGAAATACTTACCATTAAATCTTTCACTCTAGAGCATCATCAGAAGGGACATGGCATTACCTCCCTTTACCCCCAGATCCATCTTCATTAAAAAGCATTAATAGCAAAGACTTACTGACCCATAAACATAAGCCATATTTTCTCACTGTTTTTCTTTCTTTTTTTTTTTTTTTGTCATTTCTGTCTAGCCAATTCCCTCCATTAAAATGAAGCAAGCAAGCAAGTAAGCAGAGATGGGCTTCGTAGCACAGGCTTCTAATTCCAGTACTTGGGAGGCTGAGACAGAAGAATCTCAGCTTTCTGGCCAGCCTCAGCAAATTAGTGAGGCCCTCTGCAATTTAGTGAGACCCTGTTTCAAAATAAAAAATAATATAGGGCTGGAGGTGTAGCTTACAGATAGAATGTCACTGGGTTCAATCCGCATGTGCTCTACCCTTGCCTCTGCTGTCCAAATGGCATAGGGTCTTCCTCCTGGAAGGCCTGTTGTCCTGGTTTGCAGTTGTTGTTAGTCACATATTGGCTCAGTTTCTATTGAAACCTGGTCTTTATTCTATTTCCTGTGATATCATGAAATGATCTTGGACTCTGAAGTTAGAAAAACTCAATTTTGAATTTCAGTGTCACCACTTACACGTTTCATAAACATGGTTACTAAAATTCTCATGTGATTACCTATAAAACAGGTTAAATAATATCTATTTTTCAAGCTGATCATGAGGATGAAATAAAATCATAGTGAAAAGGGCACAAAATAAACACTCAATGAATGGTATCTATTATTCATATGCTGCCTGTAATATTTCAATTTTGAAGCTTGTCCTGAAATGAGGTCCTAGATTCTATCCTGCTGTATAAAACATGTTACCTGGAATTTTATATTGTTGCATAAGTTGGGCATGGTGGCGCACGCTTGTAATCCCAGAATTCCGGAGGCTGAGACCAGAGGATCCGGGTTTGAGGCCAGCCTCAGCTACCTAGTGAGGCATTCCACAACTTAGTGAGACTCGGTTTCAAAATAAATAATAAAAAAAATAGGGTTGGGGGTATAGCTCGGAGGTAGAATGCCCCTGATTTCAATTCCTAGTACCACAAAAAAATAAAAATAAAAATAAATAAAATATATATATATATTGTTGCATGACTTCCTAGTAGTAATATGACCTATACAATCCCTTTTTCTATGCTCAAACTGCCCAAATCATTGGGTTTTTGGTTCTTTATTGCTAACCAACCTCTGCATTCTTTCCTAGGGAGCATATACTCTACTTCAGAAGCTTTAACACAGTGTCTCAGCAGTTACTACCAATCAACCAGCACATACATTCCTGACTCCCATATTTCTGCTTTTAGTTTTTACCACTCCCTTGAGTTACAGTCATATACCCAGCCACCAACATGGCTTCTCTCAGATTCAACACAGTTCTTAAACCTAATGCTTCCAATCTAGAAATCTCAATTTCTACCTTTGAAAAATCTCCCCCACTTTTATGCATCTCAGAAATAGGACTGTAATTTCTTCAGTTTTGCTTAATTTCCAATGTTAGAGATAATTTTTGAGTTTTTACTTTGTTTAATATCTGTTGTGGTTTGGATATGGAATGTTCCCCTGAAAAGCCCATGTGTTGGTGAAGCAGAGATATTCAGAGGTGACATCATTGAATCAAGGCTCCAACCTCATCAATGGATAACCAACTAATGGATTAATAATTTGAATGAATTTACTGGGTGTGGCTGGAAGAGGTAGGTCACTGGGGGTATGTCCTGGGGGACTATATATGCCCCTGGGCACCTCTTCCCTCCTCTACTACCCAGATGCCAGGAGTTTTTCCTCTTTCATGCCCTCCTGCCAGGACATTTCTGCATTAGAGTTGACTGGCCATGGACTGAACCTATGAAACCAAGAGCCAAATAAACCTTTCCTCTAAGTTGTTCTTGTCAGGTATTTTCTTTCTTTTTTTTGCGGTACTGGGGATTGAACCCAGGGGCATTCTATTTCTGAGCTACATCCCCAGTCCTATTTTTTATTCTTTATTTTGAAACAAGGTCTCATTAAGTTGCAGAGGGCCTCACTAAGCAGCTGAGGCTGGCCTCGAACCTGGATCTTCTAGTCTCAGCCTCCCAAATGCTGGGATTACAACTGTGCGCCACCATGCCCGGCTTCTTGTCAGGTATTTACATTATACAATGAATAAACTTGATAAAACAATATCCAGTTTCTCAACAAGTCCTGTTGGTTTCTCTTTTGACCACATCTTGCTCCTGAAACTGCTAATTCCCAGTTCCTTACACCATCACACCTTGCCTGGATTATCAGAAACTCTTCCCCAGGTTTCTTCGCCCCTCCCCACCACTCTAGTTCTCTTCAGTTTATTCTTCATGAAGCATAATGGGGTTTTAAAATATAAATCAGACTACCTAACTTACAACTTCAAAAATCCTTTAATGGTTTCTTAGCCAGTTATAAAAGATCCCCAAATCCCTTGAAGTGATATGTGGTCACCTAGTACTCTTTTCTTGGCCTTCTCTATTTCAGTTGTACAGTAATTGTATTTCTGTTTTTTGAACACTACAAGCTTGTTTTCTCAAGACTTCCCCTCTGCCTAGGGGCCTTTGCTCAGATGTTGTGTTCTCAGAGAAGCCATCTTTGATCAATTATGGTATTGCCCCCACTCTCATTCTCCTGCACTCTCCCACTCTGCTTCAATTTTTCCCCCACAAAATTTGTTATGACTTGGAATTTTCTTTTGCTAAGTTTTTGTTTTCTGTCTCCTATCAGTAGAATGCAAGGCTCATGCAGGACATATCCTTGACATTTTTTTTGCTACTGTTAACTCTAACATGTAGAACAGAATCTGGCCCATTATAGCTGCCCCCCAAAATATTTGTCCCATAAATGAGTAACTGCATAAATGTGTTCTGTCATCCCTGTTTTAGAATTTCTCAACCCTGTTACCTTTAACTATGGCTCTGTTCTTATCTAACTACCTACCTATTAATTCACTGAACAAACACTTATTGGCACTGATTTATGCTTTTTGATAGTCTGACTGGAGAAATCGAACCCTGCAGGACAATACTTTTACTTGTGTTAGTCTGATGTCTCCATGTCTCTATGATGTCTCATTGTTTCTTAGTCATTTCCCATCATGGCACTCCTGCAAGGCCTGATGGGTTTAAATCTGGATTATCATCAGATGGCCTCCTGATCTTGGAGAGTTGCTGACCTGAGAATTATGTGCTAAGACATCTTTCTTCTGCAATCAGTCAAAATCCAGGTATTCTTTCTAGACAAGAAAAAGTTTAGCGAAAAATCAGGGAGCATCGTCTAAATAAGACTGAAGCAACTTATTCTGATCTGGTACATCAAGAGTTTGGCCAAGATGGGCATGGTATAGAGATATTAAACTAGACATACATTTTATAAAAAAGCCAATTTTATAAAGGAGCCAATTTCCATGATATGGAACCATGCTATCTTCTTGCTAAATTTCTTGGCCCTCCTTTTTTTTTTATTAGACAGCAATGCCTTTTCATTGATGACAACTGACACTTTTTGCAATTCATACCCTTTGGTGGCTTTGAAAGCAGTGAAGAGTTAAAATCAGGCAGCAGCTGTTGCTAGTTAGTGCAACTTTGTGCATGTCCTAAGGTGTATGAAACGGAGAATAAATCCTTTGAAGCCAGAGATTTTCAGATTCTTGGCTCTTAGTCTAAACATAAGGTATTCTGCTTTTATAAGAACTATAAGTGCCAAAGTGTTTTGACTAAATATCTCCAGAAGCTAGAAGAGTCTCTACCACAAAGTCAATATATCACGGGAGAAGGGTTGACTCTGTGAAGGGTCTAGAGCAGCTCCCAGTGTGGGAAGAGAGGGGGGAATGCAAGTCTAGACCAGTGGGGTCTTTTGCTTATACAATTGAAAAGAATTTCAGCATGTACCAGTCAGAGACATAGACAAAGATAGAAATACACATTTAAGGGAGAATGTGGGCCATCTCCAGAATGAAGAAAATGACTTTGGGGGTTTATGGTTCTTCTCTTATAGGAGACTTTTGTGAGGGATGGGAAGGCAGAAGTAGGTAAGAATGACATCATGTCTTGGTCATCTCTCAGGTCCCAGTGGGACTTTCACTATCTTCTCAATAGGTATCTTTCTTGTTTAAACTATTCAAGGATGGCTAACAGTGCCCAAAGGAGATTACTGTTTTGTGTGACCTCTGCCTTCTAAACAACAGATATCTTTCCTGCTCAACTATTCCTAGGTTAGATAATTAACAGTTCAAGGTATTTTGTAAGTGAGTGAATTTCCAGTGTGATGTCCAGCCATCTTTCTGGATCTTCTGTGTGGTCTCTGTTGTCTGATCAATAAGTACCTCTTTGAGCTTAGTCAAGAGTGTTCAGGGTAATTATTAAAGACTTATAAATTCATCAGAAACTTGGGAATAATAGGTCTGTCTAAGGAGTAGGGTATTGAGGAATTTTGCCACAGTCTTCCATATTTATGTTACATTTTCCCTGTTGTTCCTTTATGTCTACTTTCTACCTATTTCTTTTATATAATTGAGGTATGATGAATAGGGTCTTTCTAACTTTTTTGATAACTATCCAGTCTTAGAACCAGTTTAAAATTAACCTGTCTCCCACCTTGTTTCATTGAACTAATATTTTATAACTTAAAAATTAAACTAAGATACTAAGCAAAGACCCCAAAGGATCTTTTAGGTGGTACTTTTTTGTTCTTAGATCCCAAGAGTGAAGCTCAGGGACCTTTTTTCTATATCTGTGTGAGCTGATAAATGGGTGTATGAATTTGTGTAAGTTGTTTTACCTCTTTAGACTTCTGTTTATTTGCAAAACAAAGGGCCCAAATTAGATCTCTTAAGAGATTTCCATTCTGTGAATCTATTGCTCAGACACCCTCAACCTTCAGTCTAGGCATGCTAAAGGGGAACCCACTATGGGAAACACATTTGCATGCGAGGTATTTTCCTCCATATTGAATTAAATCCATCATTTGTCTATGTTTTATCACTCCCACAACTTTATTTTAGGTTGTAGAGTTTGCTGACAATTTTTTTTTCTTATTCTTCTTGACCTAAGTAGTAAAAGAGTTACTATGACAACGGAGTAATTTTCCTGGACAGTCACATTCAATTTGCTCAAGTAGATATTAGGATTGCAACATGTTTCATTAGCTCCAAGGCCCTTGGGAGGTAATGCTGAAGTGCTGCTCAGACCAGAGCTTCAGGTTAAGCCTATAAAAACCTGGATCTATTGACTGTGTAGAAATGATATTTTCTTTACAGGGCCCGTGTTGCAGTTTCTTGAACTTCGTAAGTATCAAAAGTAATTACTAAAGGAAATTTTTAGAATATCTGCTACTTTGACTAACAAGAAAAAGAAATGGAATAAAAACTTTAAGCACAGTGCTGGATACCGTAAATCAGAAAGCAAATAGCCAAGATATTAAAAAATATGGTTTGTATCTGTTTGTTTATTTTCTTTTTATATGAAAGAGGGAAATAGACCTTTATCCAAATTAAAGCTTAGATTCCCAAAGGTAGAATATTAAACTCATGGAAATTATACGCAGCTAATGTCCAACAGTGAAGAAATAAAATAAATTTGGTCATTTGGATAAGATGCTAGATTCTGATTAATAATCATAAGAGTAATGAAAATTAATATTTATGATATTATAGTAGCAGCAAATATTTTTGAATGCTTTCTATGTGTCAGAAATTATACTATGATAGCCACATGGAGTATATATTATTTCCAGTCTGACAGGTAAGAGAAATGGAGGTTTAAAGACAATAATGAGCCAGGCATGGGGGTGCACAACTGCAATCCCAGCCCATGGGAGACTGAAGTGTGAGGACTGCAGGTTCAAGACCAGCCTCAGAAACATAGTGAGGCTCACAGCAACTTAACTGTTTCAAAATTAAAAAAAAAAAAATGAAAGGGCTGGGGGTGTAGCTAGGAGGTAGAATGCCCCTGGGTTCAATCCTCAGTGCCAAATAAATAATGAGTAAATAAATAAATAAATAGCTTAATGATTGACCCTAAATCATAAACAGGCAAGCTGAACAGAAGATTCACTTTGAGTTTATGTATTGAGCCCTACACTGTACATGTATAAACCAACCTACTATACTGCTACCTAAACCACCGAGGATGATGCAGTTAAAAACTTGAGAAGGTTTCAGGGTATAGGATTTCTGTCTACCTCAAGTGCTAAACTTGTGTTGAGTGTAGGTCTGTCTGAACATTAATTTGAAAATGACAAATTGGAGACGGTGATGCAGTGTGTGTAACAACTCTGCAATGATTTTGTGAGACACACTGGAAGGTTTCTGCAGGGAAGCAAGCTGTGTGTCACAGACATCTGGAGTTTTTTCACAGTCAGAAGCAATTACTGTACCAAGGGGGATGAAAGAATGCTGACTGGTTTTTGCTAATTAGGGCCCACCCAATCTGCATCCTAGCTGTGGGATATGAGAGGGCTAGAATGGACCTGGGAAGACAAAGGTTCACAAAGAAAACTCAGGCATATGATTTGTTGTGAAGAATTTTAAAGGCATTAGGAAATAGAACACACACATACTTTCACATACATCAATCTATTCAAAGTAAAGGTGTAGGCACTGAGCTTAGGCACTGAGACTATTGCAAGGATCCAATGTGCAATTTTTCAAATGCACATTGTTCTGCAGGTTCTGTGTTCACAGCAAACACTGTGTGAAAGAGAGCAGGCTCACTGTTCAGATGGGGATGACAGATGATGGTTACCCTCCTGATGTGCCAGCCAGGCTGGGGTGATTAGCATCCTCTGACTTTGGCTTCTGCTTTGGATGGTAGACATCACAGTGGGGCATGAGAACATGGACTTTAGTCAGGTGGAATAGTGTTCACACTCTTGCTATACCGCTTCCTAGCTGTAACATCACAGGAGAGTGCTTTTGCTCACTGACACTCAGTTCTTCCAACAAAATGGGAATGGTTTCTTACAAAGCAGCAAAGCAGAGTCCAGTGAGTGGGTGAGGTGGAGAAGCATGGAATCTAGCAGCATGGAGACCTGATGCACATCCTTGAAGACAGCTAAGGGAAGGTGCCAGAGATGTTGACATTCACTTTGTGTAGTGCACCTTACAAGATCCATTCCATCCCTCTTATAGTCCATAGCTAGTACACAGTTTATGGAGGTTCTCATTAGCAAAAGCTAGTCAGTATTCTTTTATTGCCCTTGGTGCAGTAATTGTGTCTGGGACAGGAAAGAACCACAGATCTTTCCAATCAACACTATTGACCAAGATGTTCCAAGTCAGAACATGGGATCATTTTAACCAGGCATGGTAGCACATGCTTATAATCCTAATACTTGAGAGGCTGAGACAGGAGGATCACAGGTTCAATGCCAACGTATACTAATTTAATGAGACCCTGTTTAAAAATAAAATAAAAATAAAATAGGACTGGGGATGTAACTCAGAAGTAGAATGCCCTTCAGTTTAATCCCCAATATTATCAATTCCCCTCCAAAAAAATGGAGTTATTTTACCTATGACTGAAGAAAGATTAGAGCCCTTTTATTACTTGGAGATATGCAGTTGTAAGGTTTGGGTCTTCTGTAGCCACAAGGGAAGTTCTATGAAGACATACCTATTGTATGAAGGAGAAAAAAGATAACCATAAAAGAGTGAAGCCAGAGCCCTGGTCACACCATTTCTAAGTCCTGTCCTGATGTTTTTCACTTACATGAGATATTTCCCTTTCTTATTTAAATCAGTAGGTTTCAATTTTGAATTTGCTACTACTTGCAACAGAAAGCATGATAAGAAATATCACCCATTTGTGATTCTTCAGTTGCTGGAAGGTGAGAATGACTGAATTTAGATTGTGTCCGTCCTTTGAACTTGATCCCTGCTAATGTATTGACCATTCCCCATTCCCTAACCCTACCAAACTTTGCATGCATACTTGATGCCTAAGTTGAGATAGCTTTGTAATTAGATGCTAAAGAAAATGTTTGCTACATTCCATGGCACACTGAATTCAAACTCCATTGCTTCCTGGCAATAACACTAATTGCCAGGGGCTATGTATTTAGGACAGTAACACAAATCAAGGGGCTATGTATTTTCCTCTTTTTACAACCATAAAATGGCTCAGGTCCAGGAGTTCAGTAATGCATTTGCAGTGACAAATTTTTATCTATTTTCCTGTACCAGGTTATCTATCGTGTCTTGTTAGTAAGCTTAAAGAAACGATATCTCCATATACAGTAAGTATAGCTAATAAAGTTTTAAAACAGTTTCATGGAATAAAATATGTCATATTTTATTGCTCTTTGATTTGGTCATCTAATAATGTATGAGAAAAGAGACAGGAGGGTCACTAAGAAGGAAAACAAGAGCAAGAATAAATGATTCTAGGAGCCAGGATGAATCACAGAACTGATAAGCAAGAGAAGTAAATCACGTAGCTCTTCTTTAAGCTCATCTTGATGTCTCTTTTACCTCTAGGTATTTAATTCTTAGTTCTTTTATTTTGTACTAGGATTGTGAGTTAGTAAAGGCAATGCTAACTTATTTAATAAATAAGCTTTAACTCTCCATGGCCTAATGAAATAGCAGTTTGCTATTATACTCATGTAGCAAGCCATGATCCTGGTCTGTGTTGCTGGTTTTTCTACACATGGGACTCAGGGAATTCAGGCTTCTTTCATCTCATGCTCTGCTATCATCTAAGGCAGAGGTTGGCAAATTGCTTCCTGGAGGTTACATATGGTCTTCCATCTTTTTTTCTGTAAATGCAGTTTTATTAGAACACAAGTTCATATGTTTATTTAGCCCTGGCTATGGCTGCATTGCACAGTGAAAGCAGTTCTGATAAAGATCATAAGGTGACAAAGTGTAAAATACTAGGTGGAAAATGTTTGCAGATCATTGCTGTAGGGCCCATTTGTCTTCTGCCTTGCACCAGCAGAAATACAAGAACACGGAGAAATTACAATCACTTCTTCAAAGCTTTGGACCAGACAAGACGTATTTTTTCTATTCCCATTTCATTGATAAAAACTAATCACAGAGCCACAACAGCTGTAAGCCATGCTGGAAATGTATTTTCTAGTTAAGAAGATGCTTTCCAGCAATGTTGCAACATCATGAAGTGTGGAATACACATTTTGGTAGATAATTATCTATTTCTGCCACAAATATCTGATCTTAAGTTTGAAAAGAATCATAAAAGTGATAACTGATTAGACAATTCCATACTATCCTACATTTTAGATAACATATTGGGATCTTTTAAAGGAGAAGTGAGTCAATCAGTCAAATCAGTGAAACCCCATATCATGCTTGTTAAAAGAAATTCAAATTTAAGACAGTCACCTAGAATGATCATGGAGAAAATAATGGCCTAATAAGGGAGGAAAGTCTGGTTCTTGTTTAGTTCTGCAGTAGATTTCAGTAGTTGGATGTTATTGGCAGGTGGGGAGATTACAGAATGAGTTTGTTTGGCTTAAATGATTTAGAACAGAGATTATCAGAACTGAAGTTCCATTGGTGTGAACAGCCAGGCCACGTGGGCCATGTCATGAGACTAACTGGAGACCCATGCTGGCACCAGGGGAGACTGAAGTCATCAGCAACAACATTGGTCTCTGCTGGTGAGTCCAGGAGGTGAGAGACTTATCTCTGAGGTCTCATGATTGAAATCCAGTGCTTTTCCCTCTACTCTAGCCTATACTTCTTTGATAAAATTCAATTAGGTACCTGCTTTTTGCTCAGCAATGGGGATACTAAGATAAAAATGACATTGTATTTGCCCTTGAGGAACATATGACTTAGTAGAGGGCATAAATATAAAAATAGATAGTTTCAATCAAAAATGACAATTCTCCTGGGAATGTCATGCCCAGGTACCTAATCCCATGTGAAGGAGTAGGTATTTGACAATGACTTCCTAGACATGGTGACACTTGAGTAATCTCTTGATAGACAAAGAGGATTAGGTAGAGGGAAAAAGATAAGCAAGGGGGGGAGGGGTTGCCAAGGGAGACAGAACAACATAGGAAAACGTACAGGGGCCTAAAGTAACCCAGGGAGTTGGAGGAAATTACAGTTTCTGAAATTGTTGGAACATACAGTTCAAGGAATAAAATATTAGGAATTGAAGCTTAAATAATAAGCAAGGATAAAATTGCAGAGGCCCATGTAGACCACATTGCAGACCTTGGGTTTCCTCCTTTCAGTGGTGAGGAGTCATTGGAATACTTTATCTCTCTAGTGACCTGTTTTGCAAATGGACCAAAGTCAGGGCATTCAGAGTAAAGACTGCTGATTTGTCATGAAAGCCACAGCATAAGGAAAAGCATGGAAGACACTGCATATTCCACTAAGCAGATAAGCCAAGATTAAAAACTCAGAATCCCCAATAATCCCTGATCAATAGAAGCAGCCTTAGTTTGGTCATTGTTCAGCTAAAGAGGAGGTACTCACTCAAAGGATATTTTATTTTCTTGAGTTTATGAAAGGTTGCTTTGTATTTTAAGCTTTCTGGCTTCCTCTTCAATATTAAAGATCTTAAATTTTGCCTTCAAATACATTTCTTCTCATTGTTTCAAACCCCATTTTTCCCTCAAAGAATTAAAAGGCAACACTTTCTTGTTGGTATGGGGTAGCATCCACCCTTGATCTTTGGATGACTCACTCTTTACTTTGTCTCTGTTTACCTTTAAAAACAATTTTGCTTTGGGTCTTGCTGGATGTTGAAAGGCACTTTCAGCTCTCGAAGGAGAAGGGACTCCTTTCCCTTTTTAGCAACTTCTCTTGTTTGTAGCGATGCCCTTTTCCTATATTTCACTCCTTCTTGCCACTCTTTCCATTCTTAACTGTCATTCCCATTTACTTTGGCAATAAATAAGGAATGAAAGGCAAAACAAAACAGCCTGCCACGGTCGTTGACAATGATAAGTCTGTGGGGAAATTTTTCAGAAACCTCAGAGATGAGACTTTAGTGGTTTCTTAGCCCACAAGTTCCAGCTGCACTGGGAACAATGGCTCTTCTGCCTAGCTTTGAAGGACAAGATGAGGCATGGGCCTTGTTTTTTCATTCTCTTCCAAGCTTCAAACTTGAGCAAACAATCTTTACTTAACCCACATGGAAAACTTGCAAACACAAACACATTCCTCTTCTCCTATTAGTGCTAGGATGAAAAGCAAACTTCAAATTAGTTAATGTTCATGTAGTTAAGTGGTTCCCTATTGACTGGGAATGAGTAGGTGGTGGGGGGAGTGGAATTGAGAGGGTCTTTTGCTGTCTGGCCAACAGCAGAACAAAAGCCAAAATTACTCTGGTTGAAGGAGAAAGGGGGAAAAAAAAGAAAGAAAAAAAGAAAGAAAAGAGAAAAGAACCCATCCAGGTGGTATGTAGGACTTCACCTTCCTTTTATGCTAGAGTCACCATTTCATAGTACATTTGGGTGGCACTGTGAAAAATGAAGGGGGACTTTTGGGAAGAGACCATCCTGCTCCTGTCTTGGCCTATGAATATTTATGAAGTTGTCCTTTTATGGGGGTGACTGGCGCCACCACACAGTTTTATTGTTGGGCAGATTGAAAGCAGTTCCAAGCTTGCTCCTTGGTCCTCTGAAAAGAATGTCTGGGTTTCCAGCAATGAGGTGGCCACATCATTCCTGTTGGAAGACATGACCTTCTTGTTCCATGGGAAGGAATGTCTATGGACATCATTTGAGAGATGAACCATTTGGGGAACCGAACAGCCCTTATAGCAAAAATCATTGAAAAGCATCTGCTGGTTCCTGGGATTTAGCCATTTCATTCTCATACTTGTAGTCAAATAAGTATTTGAAGAAGATTCAGTATAACATAATCCTGGTAATTAAGGCAAACAAAGGAATAAAAAATATTTTGAACAGTTTGAAAACTGAGTTAGAAATTGTAAGTTGGAAGCAACTTTTGGTTTATTGAAATATTAGCAGCCAAGACAGTGAGATTTAATCCCAGAAAGGCTCTTGGTCTAATAAATTACCACACTTTCTCTGAAATAATACTAAGTTATCAATATAATATGGTAAAAATTTTAACTATGGGACTGCGGGTGTTCATGAATGGACATCAATCAGGTGCCTAGCTGGTTACATAAACTTGTTGAAGTTCTAGGAAAATTTAATTTATGTGTCAGTAAGAGTATGTGTATGATCTCATTTCTTTCAGAGAGAAGACTCATTAAATCTCAAAAAATCCTTATTGTCCAAATATTAACAACCACCACTATTAGAATTTTTCAGTACAAAGGAAGTTCAGAAATATGTAGCTTGGTGCTTCTCAAAGTGTATTGCTATGGTCCAATTTCTGTGTTTATGAGATTTACCCAGGGTGCTTGTTTAAATACAGATTCCTAAATCTCACCCCTAAACAGGCTGATTGTTAGTAGGTTTTGGTGTAGAACCCAGTATAGGATTTTTTTCTTTTTTTTTTTTGTAGTATAAGGGATTGAAACTAGGGACATTCTATGTCTTAGTTACACCCCCTGCCCTATTTTATTTTTTATTTGGAGACAGTGTCTCGCTAAGGTGCTGAAAGTCTTGCTAAACTGCTAAGGCTAGATTCAGACCTGTAATCTTCCTGTATCAATCTTCCAAGTACTGGAATTGTAGGTTTGCATCACCTCACCCAGCTGTGCTCTGCTTTTGAGTAATTCCAGAAATCATAAGCCACATGTATAGCCAAAGATCATACATTGAATGCTCGATACATTTAAATCACATGGGGAAGTGATGTCAAATGCAGAGGGTTGGTAGGAGTTATACTCTCTTCAAACCAGAACAGCTCTGTGTGTTTTCTACTTTACACACTGAACTTCCATTTAACATCCCATTTAAACCAAAGCTAAAAAGTAAACTAGCATGGAAGTGACTGACATCATTCAGCACCTTCATGTCACACTTGCTGTTAGTGACTGGGCCAGAACAAGAATCCAAAAACTTATCTAGACCTTTTCCATGTGGCTAACTTTCCTTAACACTACACATTGGAGTTTACAACACTGAAGAATTTTTCACATATTATCTGAGAAGGAAGATAAGAAGTACTTATACTTCCTTACTTAGTTCTGCCTAGGAATGTTTAAACTAGAAGGGAACTATGTGACTACAAACACCTAGTGGCCCCGGGAGCCTGGTAGAAGCAGCCAAAGCAACTGGAGGTGGCCATGTGCCTGAAAATGCCTTAACCACCTTGGTGCCAGCTTTGCCACCCCAAGACATTGCCTCCAAAATGGTCCCCCAGGAAGATAACTCGGGCCACCCTGTGAGTTCTTTTGTTCATCTATAAATGTGAATCTTTTCTTTAGTTTGCGTATTATCTCATAATCAGTGGCTTCAAGGTGATTCTTCAGGCTTGACTTTAGGACTTCCAACAGTGTATAGAATTTCAGTTATGTTTAACAGCAGTGGGTGAAACACTTAGCATTCTTCACAGAAGAGTAGAACTGTATTCATTTCAGAAGGTGAGCATCAAAAGTTTTTAAAGCCAGTCAAAGTAAATTTGAGTAGTGATATCAATGAACCAGGCTAACAGGAGTTGCAAAACCAGCCTGAAGATATTTTCCAACTTACCTCAAGATTTCTGATGCTGTTGGAGTCTGACTTATGAAAACAGTTTATTTTCTTTGTTCTCAGCTTCCAGTTTGGGTCTTGGCCAGTTTTGAGAACTCGGAATTTCAAGACTGTTTTACACAACTATCAAACTATCTAAACGTGTTTTTTTTTTTTTTTTTTTTTTGGTTAAAACTTCAGAAGCCTTTAATAGGGAGTATTCAAGAGAGTGCTATTAATCCAGGATGAAAGCAATCAACTTTTTAAAAAGATGGAATTGCATTTCACACAATTACTCATACCATTCAGAATCCTTACCGAAGTTCCTATAGTATCTGAATATGTCCAATCATCAAAGAAGGTTCTATGGCAGTCAATCACTGTTTAGTTCCATGTACATATTTCTTCTTTCTTTTTTATTGTCATAGAGGCCCTGGCATGGAGGTCCCAGCATGGAGGTCCAGTCAATTCTGATATGCCAGGGCCTGTCTTGAGGCCTGGAAAGAGGCCCACTAGTACACTACTCCTGTTAGTAAAGAAGAAAGTAGTTGGGAAAAGGAAGATAAAGAAAGGTTTTTCCTTGATGGTAGAAAGTGGGGTATGTATCTGTGTGAGGTGGTTGAGATGTGAGAGAAGACAGCCCAGGCTTTACCTTGGAGCAGCCATATGGAGTTATTCCCTTCTGGGGCAGTGTCAGAAGTTTAGGAAGATGAGGCCATTTGTTATATATCTGATGTTTCTGGCCTTTGCAGATTGATTCTGTCTTCTTTTCCACTCTCCTCTGACCAATGGTTAACCTTGGGCCTTCTTGTTCTCTGCTTCTGGTTACTTTTCGTTGGAGCATTAACAGGAAACAACCAGAATGACAGAATGATGCAGAAT
Source organism: Graphiurus murinus (assembly GCA_004027655.1). Classification (NCBI taxonomy): domain Eukaryota; kingdom Metazoa; phylum Chordata; class Mammalia; order Rodentia; family Gliridae; genus Graphiurus; species Graphiurus murinus. Next base: position 15,606 of record PVLC010014888.1, read on the forward strand.
GCAGTCATGGTGGCATTACCTTGGTTTCCTCTGTGTCTTGGGGCTGAGCATTCCTCTCATATAACAGCCAAGCTCTACCAGTTTCCTTCTCCATCCCACTCTTGCTGTCTCTCTGTGTTCCTTGCTAGTTCCTTGCCTTGCTTCTTCAGGCCTGGGGGTGACCTCTGGTCACTGTCTTGAGGTAGTGTACTCTCCCTTCTTGTTTCCTTGTATTCTGTCCATGACTCTGGCAAGAATCCTTCAATTCAACTTGCCTTAATTTTCCCAATTTGAGTGTGCCATCTGTTTCCTGCTGGGATTCTGGTAATACAGGTGTGTAATAATGAGTTTGTGAAGCAAACATTGTATCATTAACAGTTTGGTCAGAAACTGAGAGGACATGGAGTAAGAAGCTCTAGGCCTGGAAATGAACAGGAAGCATTTTTTTCTAGGGCTCTGGAGCACAAGATTTCTCTGGGACCAGCCATACCAATTACCTGTGTTGGAAGTGGTTAGAGCACTGTTACCATGTATGTAGCCCTGGTCACTTTAGATAAATGATTTGCTCAAATAAAGACACTTTGGATATACCAAGTCTCCTGGACAAAACCATTGTGTTTTCAGAGCTTGTTTAGACCATCTTCCAGTTGCCTGTTATAATTGGTTCCCAAATTTCCAGGTTATTCAGCTTCCTTCTTCTCTTCTTCTGACAAGTCATTACCATCTAGTCTTTATTCTTAGCTTACCAGTTGCCTAAGGACATGTGGGGCCCATGTCCTTATTTTGACCTCAGCTTCTCTCCAGGACACAATAATGATGAATAGATAATATCCATTGCATTCTTGATATGGCCAAGCATTTTGATAAATGCTCTATATTTGTAATCTCATATAATCCATACCACAGCATTATTATTACCATAACATTAATATTAAATAATATAAGCATTAACATTAAAATAATTATTATTATCCCCATTTGTGGATGAAGAAGCCATTATGTAACTTATAATCAGAGCTAGAACTTAAACTCAGGTCATTCCATGCCAGTGAACTCAATGCTTCATTGTCTGGCCCCACAAAGTGTTGCCACAGGAGAAAAAGATTATGTGTTCGATTGACTGAGCATGTACCTGAAATATTTCTCTGCAACCATATGATATTGAATATCATCAGAAGTAGGGGAAAGTGGATAAAGGTGATGGTTTGGGATGAAGTACTATATTTTAGTGAGTAAATACTGAATCATTCATTCTTGTAATTCAATACACACTTTATCCAATTTTCTATTGTGAGCTAGATGCTAGACATGCAGAAAAAGTATACAATATAGTACATGCCTTCAAGGATATTAAAACCAAGTAAAATAAATATGGGAATATATAAGTGTAATTTAATTTCTAAAGATACAAAGACCTCTTTTATCCCAGGCATGAATACAGTGTTCTTCAAACTGTTTGAAAATAAATATTTATATAAAGTATAAGGACAATTGTGTTATTTAAGACAAAGACTGAAAGCTATCTATCTATCTATCTATCTATCTATCTAGTTATCTATTTATCTATAAGCAGCATATTAGTCAGGATTCCCCAGAAAAATATAATCAATAGGATGTATTGATTATAATATATAATAATATATCCTATTGATTATTATATATTATATATTATATGTATTGATTATAATATATTATAATATATATTATAATCAATACATCCTATTGATTATATTTTGATTATATATATTGATTATATATATTGATTATATATATATAGAGAGATACATAGATAGATAGATAGATAGAGAGAGAGAGCGAGAGAAAGAGAGAGAGAGATTGATTTATTTTAAGGAATTCCTTGCATGATTATGGAAGTTAGCAAGTACAAAATCTGCAGGATGGACTGGCTGGGGACCCACAGAAGAGTTAATGCTGCAGTTTATGTCTGTAAGAGGGCTTTCTGCTACAGCTTTCCCTTTTGTTCTACTCAGGTCTTTAACTGATTAGATGAAGCCCACATACATTATGGTGGGCAATATGTTTTACTCAGGGTCCATCAGTTTCAATGTTACTCTCATCCAAAACCACCAACACAGAAACATATCAGAGCACCACATACCTGGGTATCATGACTCAATCAAGTTGACTAATAAACACCATTACAAGAAATCAGATGAAGCCTCAGAAACCAGCACTATCAGGAGAGTTGGACCCTGGAGGCTAGAGAATTACTTATCTGCTCACCATTGAGGTGGGGGGAAAAACCTGTGTTAGGCAGCCAGAGAACTCTCGAGAGTGAAATGTAGATTCATGCCATGAGTTGAACTGAATGCTTGATAAGGGTATTGCCTATAATAATTTGAAGGCAAAAGATGGGCCTGCTGAGCTTATGGTTTTAGTTTCTAATTTGGGATGATTTTGTATCTCAATACAATATTTGGCAATGTTTGGAGACATTCTTATTTGTCATGATTGGGACTGAGGATTGTACCAACATATAGTGGGTAGATGCTATATATGCTAATCAACATCCCATAATGCACAGGATGGACTCTTGCAACACATATTGATCCCATATAACAATATTGATGGTGCTAGGGTTGAGAAACTATTCTCTGGGATGCAGCTGGAAAAACAAATTATCATATCAATTAGCTTTAGCTTCTACATTTTACTGATATTTTACTAGAAAAATAAAGATAATCCAGAAAGCAAAGGATAGTTGCTAGGAATTAAGATTCCTGACCATAATAGATGAGATCTAAAGAGGTTTTGCATGACAGTGTCTCTTTTAGAACTTTGTGGTAATGATTAAATTAAAGGTGTATGGCCTTCTCACCCAAGTCTATGATTTCAGTGGCCTCAAGATATCTTCTATTTATTCCAAAGATATTATCCTGAGAACCAGGAAGCAAAGATTTAATCATACTTGAGAATTTTACTTAGGAAAGAACTTTAGACACAGTTATTGGATCATGGAAATGATTAGAAACGAAATTGGAAGACAACCAAGTAGCCTATCAAGTATTTGAGGGAAAGATATTGTCAAAAAAATTTGTTTATTGGAGAAGTTAATGCTACCTTAATGAGTAGTTCCTTACTATGGGGGATTCAGGAAAGTGTTCTAGTGGAAACAGCATTTAAACTAAGTCCTCAAAAATAAAAAGGAATAATAACAAGATAAAGGAGTACAACAGTGTATAGTCCTTGCTTCCAGAAACTGAATAAGAGTCTGTGCAATTTACACAGTAAGTTAAAGGGAGCATGATGAGCGATGAGGCTGCTAGGTAAGGACCAGAACATGCAGAACTTAAAGATTATGGTTAGAACTTTGGTAACTTGTATCTGTATAAGAATTTATCCACTCCAGATTTCATTAGTTGTTGGCATACATTTGCTTATGGCATTTCCTCCTAGTTGTTTTATTTTTCTTTTAGAAGTTTGGATATGTCATCTACTGCCTTTGGCCTTTATAGCTTCTAGTGAAAAGTCAGCCGTTAGCCTTATTGAGATCCCTTGGTACAAGACAAATCGCTTTTCTCTGGCTGTTTTCTAGATTCTCTTTTTGTCTTTGATGCAGAAATATATATAAGAAGGACTCTATGAAGACACAGGGAGGCAATAGCCTTCTGCATCTAAGGAGAGAGATTCAGAAGAAGCAAATCCTGAGGACATCATGATCTGGGGGGTTTAACCTCTAGAACTGTGAGAAAGCAAATTTCTGTTGTGTAATCCACCCACAAGAATCACTGTTGTATTTGTGACAGCCCAAGAGAACCAGTGCAAGCCCTGACACAGTTCTCATACAATTTAATTATCCTTTCTGGGTCATGGTTTTCTCCTCTGTAAGATGTTCTATCAGTCATAGAAACTAAACATATGTGTTATTGTTTAAAGGGCAGCAAAGAAAATCAAACTGCTTGTTCTTATATAACTGATCTGTTTATTTTTAGGAAGTATCTGCTTTTATACCTAGTATAAGTAGATGCAAACTTTTTTTTAAAAAATAAAATACACATCTCTCATCTCTTTTAGAAACAAATGTATATTATTGGAGGAGATATTTTCATTTGTTTGGATCATGCTTAATTGAGTTGCAAATAACCAGTCATTCAGTATAGTGCTGATGGCTTATGCAAGTAGCAAATAACACTTGATTTATTTTACTACTATAGTTGAAAACAAGTTTAGTTAGTTGATTTTTTTATTGATTAATTTGAGTCATTATGCTTTGGATAATAACTTTTTATGATAAAATATATTGGGAAAAGAAAGTAAGACAAGGAATTGAGTCCTATTGAGCTCTGTAACTGAGTGGCTGTGCTATCTTGGATTAATTAACTGTATTTTCTGAGCTCATTACTGCTTTGTAATATTGTATTACTCTCATCTTTGTCTCACTTGGTCAAAATTCCATAAACAGTTGGCATTGTGTATCGTCTACATATCAGGCATTGTAGTAGATGTTTGTAACTAAAATGGCAAAACCAGACAGAGTCCAAGATAGATATTTATGAAATAACTATAGAAATAAATGCAAAATTGCAACTTTGCTCTTTCAAGGAGAGAAGCATAGTGCTTTGAAGGCATTATGCAATAGAGGTATAATGGTTTGGATTTAGAATGTCCTCCTAGCCCTCATGCAAATGAGGCAGCAATGTTGGAGGCAGAGCTTGGTTGCTCAGAGGGATCACTGGGGGTGTAACCTTGGGGATTATGTAGGGTCTTTCCTCCCCCTTCTCACTCTTGATTCTGGCTTCCATGATGTAGAACAGAGCTCTGCTCTCTCCCTCTCTCTGCTTCTCACAACCATGCCCTGCGCTCTGCAGAGCCAGCCTGCCGTGGACTGAACCCCGAAATCTCCAGAACTTGAGCAAAAAAATCTTCCTTACTCTAAATTATGGCTTATTGTATCACAGCAGTGAAAATTATGGCCAGAACAAGGGGACTTTACCTAATCCAGGAAGTGTTTGGAGGTCTCCCCGAGAAGTGATCATTGAACTGAGATCTGACAAGATGAGTAGGTATTAACTAGGTCACTGGGAGGATTTTTAAAAAATGGACACTATGTGGTACTATTTTCTTACTATCATTATTGTTATTTAGTAAATAGAGATGTAGTTCGTTTTTTTCACCTAGTCAATGAAGGCATGATATATCTAGGTATAGAATTTTCTCAAAATAATTTCTTGTCTGGAAGAAATCATTCTAAACTCAAGGATGATATAGCCACAAAAATTTTGACTCTTTTTTTGATTCTACTGAGAAGAATTAGTGAAAAAAATAACACAAGATAAATCATAGTTTTTGCATGTTATAGCTATTTCTCATCTTAGACCTATATGAAATAATTACTTTTATACCTGTATTATTTCTCATGTTAAACCTGAATTATGGAGTTCTTTTTGCATATTATATCATGTGTTATAAAAAGAGTAATTCTCTTCAGCCTAATTCTACCCACCTTTAAGTACTTCTAATAATGTACTTTATTTTTGAAGACTTTTGACCAGTAGACTGTGTACTTCTAAAAAGGACCATCTAAGCCCAATAGGCACCATTCAGTAACCAACTAGGTGATTCTCTAATTCTTTAATACAGGAAATTATCTAAGGACTATCCAAGCATAATAAAACACCATTTCCCCCTGAGGGGAGTACTTAAAGAAACATTTACCAATTCCTGCTCCTTTCATATATACATACATTGCTACTTTCCCATCTGAACTGAGACCAAGTCAATATGACTGGTTAAGCTCTTCCCATTGAGAACAAACTGAACCCAAATGTGAACTGGGGAAGGTAGGCCAATTTTGCATTGAGTCTTGGCAATACCAACAGACATTGAAAAAAGAGCTTTATAGTCAATGGTGACTTTGGGTTATGTTACAAAGGTCAAGCTTATGAATGGTCCTTAGAAGTTTTCTGATAATTACTTTGCCATCATTCTCCAAGTGGACAAAAAACTCAAGTTATTTCATTTTTTATTCCTTTTGTGAAGCAATTGTGGTACGTGCATTTGTATTGCATAGATACCAAATAACTAGATTTCAGATGGTAGCCTAATTGAACATTCTTTAAAACAGAAAAGATACTGAGACTTTAATTGATGAGCAGTTCTAAAGCAAGTAGCTAAATGGATCTTTTGATCTGTCTTATTTTGAAATGTGTGAATAAAAATGCCCCTGAAGAGAAACAAAGTGGTGTGAGGAGAGTGTTTGACATGGTGACATGACTGGAATGAAGTAGCATCCTTACCTCAGACCTATGGGCTTAAATTTAGCCATTGCTAAAGTCTAACTGGTGGGTTTATAATGCTAGAATGTTTGGAAATGATGGGAACATTGGTGAAAGTCCACTTGTGTTGAGGAGAGAGAGACGTTAAGATCAATAAACAGCACTTAGTCAAAACCGCTAATGAACTACACAACGTGTCTCAGAAATCACAAGTTTATTTTGCTTTTGTGAGAAGTTGGAATAACTTGTGGCTGAGGCTGTCAACACGCTAGACCACAGTCTTGTGGTGTCCTCTGTTTTTTATAGTGCTTGAGAAGTGTAAAGTTCCAAGAGAAGGGCGGAAGCCCTGTCATCCAAAGCATGCAGTTCATCAGCTTTGTAACGGGAAAACAACTGGAGACATATTGACTTAAAGCACCAAAGATGTAGCTTTATAGAAACCAATTTCTTGTTATTTTTTCAATTACTCCATATCCCCACATTTTAAAGAAAAATACTCCCCCTTACAAAGCTGCCACTTTGAAAACTTGGAATAGGGAATTTCACCCTGGTCTGTCAGTGCTCCCCTACTCTTTCATGAATTTATGAATATGCTCAAGAAGGTTTCCTATGTGAGGCAGGGGGTGTGGGGGTGGGAAGAGAGAAAATAAAATAGAAAAAAGAAAATTTAAATTTATTCTTCTGTCTGGTATTTAGTGAAGACTTCAGCCATTCCAGGGGGGTCTTTTCATTTTTCTAACTTTGAGCTTTTTCTTCAAATCTCCATAATTCTTAGCTCTATACATGGAACACTATGAGTGCCCTCTGCTGGACAGAATCTCATTTTTATGTTTTGTGTATGTTGACTAAACATGGGTAAGTATGGAGAAAATAAATTTTACATCTCAAATGTCCTCCTTGAACTCCTGAAATCCCTGGAAAATTAGTCCCTGATATTCTGGGGGTGGTGACAGCAGAAAAAAAGTTCCATAAAATAAAGAGATTAAAGACAAATTGGGGTGGCACTCGTGGGTCTATTTGGCACCAAAATAATGTCCTGGAACTATACATAATTTATAACCTGAAAAGAGAACTCAATTGTCTAAGAGGAAGGCCAACAACCCTACTTCTTTGTCATCTATGCAAAAATCAGAAATATTTTAATTAAGAATGAGATATTAATAAATAACTTGGACATAGGCAAAGCTTCTAAAGATCTGTGGCTATTGATATTTAGTGCCTAAAATTTCTAAAACAAACAAAAAATAAATAGAAGGGGTGAAGAAAAGAGAAGAAAAGAAAAAGAACAAATTTGAAAGGAAAAGTAAAGAAAAAATACCACAAGGGTTTTTGTTTATGCCCAAATAATGCAAATGACATAAGCTATTACAGACCTTTGCAGTTAGGGCTCATAAACTATGTTTTCTCATTGTTTACTCTATTCTCTCTATTGTTGGAGGATGACACATTAATGGCTGAAGGCAGATTATCAGGTTTTTATTTTGAATCTCTCTCACTTTTTTTTACTGCTAGAAAGATAATAGTCTGATTTAAAGTTTACCAAATTAACTAAGCTCTAGAGTTATGGGCAGAGCAGATAAATGTTTAAGAACTGGTTCCAACTGGTACTTCTTTATGACATTTGCCAATGTCCTTGGTGTAAATAATTTCATCATGGTTGATTTTGAGCTACCAATAGAACATCACTGAACACATTATTAGGAAGAAGTGCATATCATTGATTCTTAGGAACCAACACAAGGCAGCTCTAGCATGCTACTCTATAAGTGATTCTTAATTTTTTTCTGTAATTTTAGAAATTTGGAACATGGTGATATATTATTTTTGTAATTAAAAATGAAAACTCAAAGATATTTGGAAATTTGATGCCAACTGAAGAGATTATTTATAAAAAATGTGACACATATTACACAATATTAAATACTCTCCACAGTGTTTCCAAAGCTACTATGCCACTGGACTCTTGTAAAAAACAAACAAAACAAGACCAACTACAGCAGAAAACCAAAACTATGTAAAGTAGATAGAACAGATCTATGTAGTGCTATCCCTTGACAGGAGAGAAATATGAAGATCAAGGAGATTTCAGTAAGTTATGAAACTTAAACGGTTTTAGAATTTTAGTTTTCTGGCCGTTAAGTCATTAATTACCTTTTAACTGCATTTACAGTTTCCATTCAACTGTAATGCTTTCTATGCTTTAAACAGAAAGAATTATCTGAAGTTATCTCTTTAAGATACTTCTGACTTTACAAAGCAATTTATAATGCTATGATACCACTACTAGACTTCAAAATGATAACAAACCCCACCATGCATCCTAGTTCCCACAGGCCTGGAAAATCAAAGTGTGGTCTGATGTATTTCTATTTCATCTTTCCCTTTGTCTCATTCTTTTGTTGGTTGAAAAACTGTTGATAAAGTCCTTGATCACTTTCATTTCTGCCAGCTATCCTCACATCCATAGGCTTAAAAAACTGAAGTGCCTAGTTGAAATATCCCCCAAACTGCCCTAGACCACTGAGTTATGCAAAAATCAGCAACTTAGGGCAGTGGAAAGAAAATAAGCATATGAGTCAGGAATATCTTCATTTGAATACTGCTTCAGATATGTACTATGTGAACTCAGCACATTATAAAATCTCTCTGATTCTATTTCCTCTTCTTAAAAAAATGATACCCACCTCACAGAAAAGTTGAGAACATGAAATGAGATAGTATTGATTAAATGCTTAACAAAGTACCTGGCATATTATAAATATTTGAAAAAGGCAGTAGGAATGATAGCAATAATAATTAAATTAATTTTAATTTAATGATAATTAAAATGCTTAATATCTGGTATTGAATAACAGGTGTTAAATTAAGATTAATTTCTAGGCAAGCAGACAACCAAATAGCAACTAGCAAAAGGCACAGAGAGTAATAAACAACTCCTTAAATCTAAAGCACAAATTCCTATCAAGAGCAATCCAACTATCCAACTGCTGCTGTATTTTATCTACATGTATCACATTCATATATAAATTTCCATGACTATTTTATTCCTGTTACAGGTGAAGAAAATCCACATTAAATAAATGCAGCACTAGGCTGTGTGTGTGTGTGTGTGTGTGTGTGTGTGTGTGTGTGTGTGTAGGAAGGTAATAGGGGATTGAACCCAGTCACATTCTTCTTCTGAGCTAAACCCCAAGCTCTATTTTTATATTTTATTTTGAAATAGGGTCTCACTAAGTCACTGCACACTGGTCTTGAATCTGTGATCCTGTCTCAACCTACTGAGTACTGGGATTTCAAGTGTTCACAATCACATATGGCTGATACGAGGATTGAAAAAAAATAATTTTCTACTCTTGTAACCTGTAACTAATATATTGTTAAATTTGTCTGTCCATCTATTCATCTATCTTCCATCTATTTGCCTATCTTCATTTTCATCATCTATCTAATTGGTGCACCCATTTATTAGATTAAATCATTTCAATGCTCACTGTATTCTCAGAGACTTAAGTTGTTGAATAGTTAGTTAGCCAGAATTAATTGGTTGAAGACTTTGATCCCAATGTCTTACTTTTTTTCTCCCTAGGTTTATTAGATCAGTAATCAGTCTTGGGTAAGGAAAAAAAAAAAAAAAAAGAATAACTTGACAGCAAATCAAGGAGTATTTCTATTCCATTTCCATGCCAGAGATTGTGGTTTTCCTTGAATTTGGGACATTTTGGCAGAATTCAATTACTTCTGTACCTTTTTAAAGTACAGAATGAATGAAATTCACATCATTCATTCTGTGAATTTTTTCTAGATATAGAAAGAATTCAAGTTTGTTATGGAGAGTTTCAGGACTTCAGAAAAGCCCAAATCATTCAAAATCCTTTTATCCAGAGACTACTATCATTCCAATATTGTGTGTGTGTGTGTGTGTGTGTGTGTGTGTGTGTGTGTCTGTGGATATACACACTTAAAATAAATTTGTGTTTACTGTATCATAAAAGCCAATTTTGAAATTATGCAAAGATTTTTCTTTATGCCTTTCAATATTCTTTTGTGGTCCCATTCTTAGTGATGGTTTGCCAGTGTACTTTGGGGGAGAGGACATGATTAGTATGAGTAACTGATTTGTGTTGGGCATTTAAATTGTTTCCAGTGTTTGCTGTTTTGAAATACTGAGATTTATATCCTCACTCTTGGTTTTAGATTGATGACTTAAACATTGAAGTAATTCAGGGATACCCTCATCTCCTGCCATCTTCTCTTAGGGACAAGATTTAAACCTACTAACCATGCTACTGCTAAGTTTTGTTTGAATCTTAAAAGGTTGCTTGACACTTCCTCTCCTAAAGAATCAACAGCCAAAAAGGTAAAGGATAAAGTGTTTGCTTTGAGAGTGGATTTTTTTGTTGTAGTCAGGAAACATCTTCCAGGGAGAAATAAGAAACATCAGGGAAAACATTTGGCTTTGTTCCTTGGTGATGGTTTTCTGGTGAGCACCCTTGTAGTAATCTCTTTCTTTTTCTTACTAAGTGGTGGGGTTTCCTGAAGGAAACAGAACTTCACGCAGAGGAGAAGGATGGTGTCAAGGCAGCCATAGCAGGTGACACTAACACAAAGCGGGTGGCAGGAACATATGTGAGCTCAGTGTTAGAAGAGCACAGGCAGTGAGTCAGGAACTCTAATGAGTCCAGACTTCAAGGCACCGGAGCCAACTGTGCATTCTGGCAGCCCTGGAGCAGGGCTAAACTCCTGAAATAATCATTCCTGGATTCTCAGCACTGCAAGGACTGGTGGTCAAAACTAAACATATGCTAATGTTTTATGCTGAGCAGAACTTCTCAGATAGTTTTGTTTAGTAATTGACTACTTGTATCATTCAATATGTAATAGTAAACAATAATAGTATTTTTGAAATAATTAATTTCACTAGATTAATGATATGACCATGTTAAAAGGAAATATTTAAAATATATTGAACTATACCTTGTATGTGCATGCCTGTGAGTGAATGTGTGTAACTGGATACAGACATGTACACACAGTGTTAGTTTGAAGTTTCCCAGTGGCCAGATAAACAAGAGAAGCAATTTCAAATATTAAGATGGATCCAATGAAGAGAAAGACAACAACCATACTATAATTTTAACAAGGACAGTTTAATATAACGAATTATTAACTCTATCTGGAAGATGAAGAGACAACTCTAAAGAATGTGGGTATGGCATTTAGAAGAGCAGCTGCTATTGCCAGGGGCCAGAGAGAATATGTAAAGAAGAGGCCTTTTATTCCCACAAGGTTGAAATCCACACTTTGGGGAAGAGGTATAACTGTCTGTTTGGATGGCAGAAAAGTCACTGTGGTGCTGGCCATGTGCCTTTTATAAGTCGCTGGAAATCTATTATCTATGTTGCCTAAGAAAGCTGTATATGGGAAGTATGTCTCACCAGAAGGCAGCTAAAGAGAGTTTCAGGGGAAGCTGTTGGCCTGTGGGTCCCACAAGAGAAGTTATATTTGCTGCAGTGGTCTGATGCTGCAGAAGTCACCTGCCTCCTGTAGGAGCTGATTACTGAAGATGCTATGAACCCTGAGGGGGTGTATAGAGGGTATACATGGAAACCAGAAAGTGAGGCCCTTGCTCCTGTGATTATCTCCCACTACCTCAGCATCCTCTACTGAAAAAGCTTGACAATGTGTCAGCTGGCAAAGGCAACACACTTAAAGGGCCCAGATACATTTTTGCAGAACAGGCAATGAAGGGTGAATTTAAATCTGAGAGGCAACAAATAGATGCATATAACAGTTACACAATTAGTTGTATATATTGTCTGAATAATAAACCATCCAGGTACAAAATTATGAGCCACTTTTTCTCAAATGTATTCATAAAAAATCTCCTGAAGGAGATATTCAATGATGTAATGTAAATGACATTGTTCTTAAGAAAACCTATTGTATCTACAGTGGAATTATCAACTCAAGTCTTACTTAATGTTTCAACTTAAGAATCATAATCATTTATTGTCTGAGGTAGAAATATTCTAAATCCGGTTGAATTATACCAATCTATGTGATCAACAGATATGGTAAGGTATCTGTGTCAACAAGAATTGTGGCTTCATAATTATTTGTAATTCCAGTAGCATACAATAGAGCAAACAAATGGAACACAAAGCAAGAGTAGTTAGAAGGACAAAACCATTAAAAGAAGCATAGTCACCATGGTTAAAATCTCTTAGAAAAAGCTTAAGTGTCCCTCAGTTCTGAGCAATCAGAGTCTACAAATATTAAAAGGGACATCACATAATGAACAGCAAAATTTTTCTATTGCTTTTTGTTATAGAACCAGAACAATTCTTTATATTTAATGGACAAATAGTGAATATTTTAACTTTTTCAACTCTGTTGTTGTAGCTCAAAAGAAATCATAGACAATGCCTAACAGTGGGCCTGGCTGTGTTCTAGTAGAGCCCTCATTGGTGTGTTATAGCTCCTTGAGCTCTGCATTTTGGGGCAAAAGATATGTAACTACTTTCATCTTTGGCATGTTTCATATCCTCCTTGCCAATGTAAAAGGATGCCAATAATCTCAATGATATTAAACAAAGGTCAACATATTTTTTTCAATAAGGGGTCAGATAAATATTTTATTGTTTGTGAGACTTATATTATCTCTTTCACTTTTCCTTCCTTTTCCATCTTCTTCATCCTCTTAATAAATTTAAAAAAATACATATATGTATATCTTCTCAGCTTGCAGGTGCTGTAAGACAAGCCATGGATTAAGTTTTCTAACTCTTGATTAGTAGTTTCAGAACTTTTAAATACTAGGTGTTTTGGTGGCTCATTTAAAGGGATTAAATTACAACTCTAGACTTTGGTTGCTTTTCAATATGATGTAGCTGCCTGAGAAGAATTTTCTCAGTTTATTCTTCTGGAAGTTGTGTCTATGACCATCCAGTTCTTTTTCACAGGATGCAGTTGCTGTGTTCCCAGGTAGGTCTGGGAAGAGCTGATGAGAAAGAGGTATGAGGGTAATCCAGAAGTGCAAATACCAGGCACAAACCACATTCTTCTTGGATGCAAATAATTCTTTTTCCTTGTGTCAGACTGAGTGTTAAGAGCCTTCCTAATACTGAGATTACAAACTTACATCATCACACCTAGCTTAAGGTTTTTGTTTTGTTTTGTTGTTAATCAAGGCAAAATGTATTTATTTCAAAAGATGCTTTTTTATTTTTATTCAAATGACCATACAAATCATAATTTTAGTGCTAATGTAGTAAATTGCATTGTTTAATTGATATTGAGACATTTAGGAATTTCAGAAATAAACCTTACTTGTCATAATTTTTTTGAAAGTATACTATTATATTTGGTTAGCTAACCCAGGAATTTTTGCATCCATTTTACAAATAAAATAGTTCCAAATTTTCTTTCCTTATTATGACTTTATCTGGTTTTAATAAAGAAGTTATACTAGATTTTAAAATGTGTTGTTAACTTTTATTCTTTTTATATTGTCTGAAATAACTTGAATATGTGGTAGTTATTTGGTCTTTTAAACTAGACAACTATCCAGGACTGAAATGTTTTGTGTGGTGGAGGAGGAGGAAAAGGATGGTGGAAGAAGGGAAATTTTAAAAGTTATTATCATAATTCATTTGATCATTTAATGTATTAGTGGGTTCCATTTCTTTCTATGCCTGTGTTGACATCTTTGTGTCTTCAATAAGTTGGGGTAACTTCATTTAAAATTCTAAATGTAATTCAATGTGGTTGTTTAGTTGTTCGTAGTGTTTTTAATAACATTAAAAAAGTGTTATTTTTTGAGGTTATTTCCTCCTTTTTAATCATTTGTTTGCATTCATCAGATGCCTTGCAAAACCCATTCCACTGTGCTGGTTTGTGTTGGAGATATTTGCTCCACTATGAGCTAATCTGACTCTCTCCAGCTGTGCTTTCAGAAATGCACCCCACAACCTCTTTTTGTGGACTTACCGTGGCAGGTAACCCTTTTGAGCAAGATAGTTCATGTCCAGCTATGTTGCAGGGTTCACTTTACTCATGCCGCAGTCATGTATTTTGCTTGTGGAGCCTCGATCACTCACAGTGGTCCCCTTCCGTCGTCCTCACAGCCAGTTCTCTTCCCACTCCCTCTCCCTCCCCACCTTCCCTGCTCAACACAGTGATTGGCTTTGATAAGTTTGTGTAAATACAGCATGTCCATTGAGGTGTTTTTCTCTTCAAGTCTTCCACCCTCCTCCCATCTGCTTCATTAGGGCCCCTTCTTCACTCAACTCAGATTTCTCCTTCTTTGTCTGGTGTTCCTCCTGTGTCCCAGTTTCTCCCTAGCTTCCACATATGAGGGAGAACATCCAACCTTTCACTTGTTGTGACTGACTAATTTCACTTAGCATAATATTCTCCAGTTCCATCCTTTTCCCTATAAATGACATAATTTTGTTCTTTATGGCTGAGTAGAATTCCATTGTGTATGTATCTCATAATTTTGTAATCCAGTCATTTGTTGATGGACACAAGTTGTGCAGCTATAAACATAGATATGCATGCATTACCATGATAGTTTCGTTTCAATTCTTTGGGGTAGATATTTTTCATTATAGCACTCATCTCTACCTAAACTGGTATTTATTCTTCACTCATGTATTGTTAGTCTCTCCAAGTTCCACTTGAGCATGAGATCCAACAGGCAAGGAACGCTTTTTATCACCACATCGCTTGTGCTTAGGATGATGCTTGGGAGAGAGGAGGTAGTATTTGTTGAGGGAATGAATGAATGAGTATTGGTACCAATGTATTTTCCTGGATAAAATATGTTGCTTTGCTGGAAATCTCAAAGAACTAGAAAAGCTAAGGGGTAACATAGGAGTTTGGATTTACTCAGGAGTGTATTCAAATTCTAGCTTCTTTTAGTTTGAGTATTTAACCTTGGGTACTTTAACTCACCTGTCTGAACTTGGTTCCTCGTCTGTAAAGTAGTTTGGTTTTACTATGATCTAACATATATAAAGCCTTATACCTGACTAATATCTCTAATCTTATTTTTCTCAAGTCATCTTTGATTTGGCAAAAGGGACATATATATATATGTATATATATACATACATACATACATATATGATTTTCTAGCCAGGCATGGTGGCTCACTCCTCTAATCTCGGTACTTGGGAGGCTGAGACAGGAGGATCACAGGTTCAAGGCCAGCTTCAGCAACCCTCAGCAACTTAGTGAGACCCTGTTTCAAAATTTTAAAAAAAGGGCTGGGAATGTAGCTTGGAGGTAGAATGTCCCTAGGTTCCATCTCTAGTACCAATAAATAAATAAATAAATAAGCTAGGTGTAGTGGCATACACCTGTAATCCCAGAACCTGGGAGGCTAAGACAGGAGAATTGCAGGTACAAGAGCAGCCTCAGAAACTTAGGGAAGCCCTGAGCAACTTAGTGAAACCCTGTTTCAAGTTATATAATATAATAATAATAATAATAATAATAATAATAATAATAATAAAAAATAATGGCTGTGAGTGTAGCTTGGAAATAGAATGCTCCTGGGTTCCATCCTCAGTACCAAAAAAACAAAAACAAACAAAAAAAACACCCCCAAACCAAAAAACTCAAAACACACACACAAAAATAAAACAAACAAACAATAAACCCCAAAGCCTATTTTTTTTAGAATACTTTTCTAGAATCCATATTTTATAACCTCAATATTTGGCTGTGATGAACTTGTGTATCTATATTTGTTACCGTTATCTGTATCCTATTAAAATAAATGATTTCATCCTTTTTCCCTTTGCTTTTCTTGAATCTTCCTTCCTACATACCACACCACACTGCGACAGTGAAAACTTGTTTAACTGCACAGCGTTGCCTAGCAATGTCATGCTCCTCTCATGGTCTCACTCTGGGATACGGTAACTGGACTCCTGCTACTAATTCTTCCATCTTCATATCTCAGTATATCCACTCTTTTAATAACCATGAGAAGGGACATTCTGCTTTTATTAGCTGAAGGTCTTATAGACGAGTTGCCATTGTTATTCATTCTAATAGGATTAGGCTGAACTGTTTCTCTCTCTCTCTTTTCTCCCTAAATCACTCAGGTTCTGTGTTTAAAAGGTCAATTACATTTATTTCAAATTGGTAAGACAAACATTTCCTGTGCATCCTGAAAATAAAATGGCACAATGAACAGTCTCTTGAGAACATTAGAAAAAATTTAAAGATCTATGCGGTGCTGAAATGCCCCCCCTCCCCGCCCCAACCTGAGAACTGTGTTGAAAGTGATAGTCAACAGATCCTGGTGTCTGAAATGGAATCTATACCCCAGGAAGCCGACACCAGGAGGGCTGTGGGTGAGGTGACCTCGCCTGTTACTAGATCCTTCACCACTAAATGATCATCTTCGCCGCCATGCTATGAGTTTGCAACTATTAAGCAGAAAAAGCAACAGCCGACACTCAGAGCGCTACATCATGGAACACTGGAGATAGTCCAGATGAAATAAATATCATTGGAAAGAGGAGTCACTTCAAAACACTAATCTGTAGTGGGTCACAAAAAGTGAAAGGTCAGATGTTTTCCCTCATATGTGGAAGCTATTGAGAAATTGCGACACATCAGGGACTCCAGACAAAGGAGGAGGAACCTTAGTGGAGTGAGGGAGGATGACCTAACAGGGAGGCGGGAGTGGGGAGGGAGAGATGATGAAGGAAATACTTCAATGGGCACGGTGTACATACCCAAATTTATCAATGCCAATCACAATGTTGAGCATGGGGAGGGGGAGGAGTGGGGACTGGGAGAGGGCTCAATGAGTACTGTGTGCATGTATGCCTCTATCACTTGAAAGTTCATCATGATATATGATTACAATGCACCAATAAAAATAAAAACCAAAAATGTGAATCTGTTGATGACTAGGCAATCTCAAAGAACTAACTGAGGGCCAGTTGCAAGAGTATTTAGATGCAGTAAGAGAACTTGGAGAGTCTCTTCCTGTGTGGAAATGAGATTTGATCCCTTAGTAGGGGCTTTACTAGAGCTCTCTGAAGTCTGGACTGTTACATACAGAATTAAGAACCAGATCTAGGTTGACCAGATTCCCTGCATTCATCTGCTCTATGTACCCTGCATGGGTCCTAAACTTAAATGCCAACTATGGCCAAACTAGAGAGAGGGTGCAGCTGGCTAAAGCATCAGCTACTACTCATTTCCAGAGGCGTGCTGCCTGTGGGAATTCAGATCCCATGACACCAGATCCTCCAATTTTTTCAATGAATACATGAAAATTGTACGTATTTATGGGGTACCATGCGATGTTTTGATGCATGATTGCTTTAAGAGAGACAGAGTGTCTGAATTTTCTTGTGGAATGTCTTGATTTTTAAAGCAGTTAAAGTTAAGTACAGCACAGTTAAGTACAGCAACGCGGCCAAACGTGTCTTTGGGACAGATGCAGCACAAGGTCCAGCATGCTGTGACCTCTGTGTTTTGTCTCTGCTATTTGTGGGCATAGGCTGGATGAAACAAAGGTTATTCATGGATATCCTTCAGGGGAAGCACAGCCAGACCCTGAAGGAGAGGTTGCAGGTCAAAGGTCTTCTAACAAAATTGACTTTCAAATGGAGAAAATATACATACTATCTGTAATATAGACACTCCTACTTCACAGAAAGGTCGGACATCCCAGGGAAGAGAATTAGGAAAGAGGAAGGAGAAAGAGTGGCCAGGGAAAAGGGAGGGGCAGCGGCCTCTTGATGGGTCAGTCTCTGACTCTGTCTGGGACAGTGTTCCACTGTCCCACTGTCCCTCAATAGACAAAACTGAATTCTGCTCTGGCTTTGATTAACTGTAGGAATCTAGAACTCCTTTAAATAAAACCCTGTAGCCTTGGGCTTCAATATTTTGGAGACTCCTTCCCATTAGGAAGGGAAAATAGAACTCAACATCAGCAATATTCACACTCCGTTTTCTGCCCTGCAGGAAACCAGTCCTTAATTAATGACTGTATTTCCCATTTTTACAAGAGAAGACCAGGATTCTGCTATAAGAAGGAAGGTTCAAGTGAGACTCTGTGTGAGTCAGAAGAGATGCATCCCCACCCAGGACTATGTTGTTATAATACTTTACTCCTGACAGTTGAAGTAAAAATCTGGACCTGCCTAGTCAGCATGGGAAAGGTGGTAAACTATGTGTCCATGTAGCAACTCTGAGTATCCCATTCCTCCATCTCCTCCGTCCCCTCAGGCCAAGAATCCATCTTGGGCTCTATGCTAATTTTCAAACGATGGCTGATGAAAGTCTGCAAAACAAAGAGATATAATCATTCACAAGATATTTGTAATTTCTCAGCTTTGAAGATTCGTGGAGCAGGCTTTAGAACCCAAATAATGAAGCTCAATTCCTAGGAAAGGCATTCATTATAGATAGAGAGCAGTAGACAGGTCTTGTAGATGATCCAGGCCAGGTAGCAAAGTCCTAGTGGTAAAAAGTTAAAGTCAGGGAACTAGTTGACTATCAGAGCTCAATCCTACCTTGAGGATCAAGACTATCATTATGTAACCTTTAAAGGGAGGCACTGTCATAAGAACAGGGAGGTGTGTTGTTAACAGGTTGGAAGCAGAGACATGGTGGCAGGTTGTTGAAGATAGGCCTCCAGAGCCAGCTCCAAGCTGTTGGAAGGTTAAGCCTCTGAGCTCTTTCAAATACCTAGAACTTTCTGAAATGGTAGTATACTGGCAGAATAATGCCTTCTGCCAAGATGTCTAAGCTTAATTCCCCCAAACCAATAATTATCTTATTTTACATAGAAAAGGGGATTGGCAAATGTGATTGAGTTATAAATTTTTGAGTGGGAGATGATGATGATGATTATTATTATTATTTTCTTTTGGTAGTGGGAATTGAACTCAGGGACATTCTACCTCCAAGCCTCACCCCCAGCCCTTTTTATTTTCATTTTTGAAACAGGGTCTTGCTAAGTTGCTGAGGCTGACCTCAAATCTATGATCCTTGTTATTGCAGTCTCCTATCCTAAGTAGTGGGATTACAGGTGTGCACCACCATGCCTGGTGGGAGATTATTTTATATTACCCAACATTACAGCAAGTGGTCAAGTGTTTTTTGTTTTTTGTTTTTTACAAGAGGGAAACAGGAATAAGAGCATCAGATCTGAAGATACGTTGCTGCTGGCCTTGAAGGAATAATATGCTCTTAGCCAAGGAATGCATGCTGCCTCTTCAAAGAGCAAGAGGCAAGAAAAGCAGTGGCCCCTAGGACCACTAGAAGGAACCTGGTCCTGCAGGCAACTCAGTTCTAGCCTAATGAGATATTGGGCTGCTGACCTTACAGGACTGCAAGAGAATAGATTTGTGTTGTTTAAAACAGCTAAACTTGTGGTAATTTGTTACAGTGACATCAGGACACTAATACAGTGGACAAATATGTTTTCCTTTAAAATACGGAAAGCATCACATTGCACATAAAAATTTATATTCCTGACATCCTAAAAGCAAACAAACTGGAAGCTCTTTCAAGGCTGGTTTTGTGTTTGTCCTGGAAAGAGTCCATTGGAGTGGCATATGCTCCCGTCTTTGGATAAGCACTCTGTTATTGTACCATCTCTTTCCAGTTTTCTATCCCATGTATCCATTTGGACATTTGCATTTAATCTCCTTGCCTCAGTCATTGTAGGTCATCCTCTCTGACGAGCATTAGGACTGGTAGCAGAATTTGGAGTGAGGTTAAATTGGTAGGTTGATGTCAGGTGAGCCCGGTTCAGATGCCTACGTGGAGGAACAAGGTACTAGACCAATGCACTGACCATTATCTGCAGAATGACAAGCAGTGTAGTTGTTGCTTGACTTCTTTAAAAAATCAGGGTGGAGCTGGGCATGGTGATACATGCCTATAATCCTAGTACTTGGGAGGTTGAGATGGGAGGATCAAAGGTTTGAGGCCAGTCTCAGCAACTTAGTGAGATCCTCAGCAATTTAATGACATCCTTTTCTAAAATAAAATACAACTGGGGTGTAGTTTAGAGGTAGAATACCCCTGGGTGGGTAGGCAGCTGTGAGTTTCACCTCATTTCCAGTTATAGAGCTAGCATGGCCTGTCAAAGCCTCCTGCACAGCCCAAGGTCCATGCAACTCTGCCCATAGTTGTTCTCTGAGAGAGGCAGCAGAACCGACAATGGTTGTCTGCAGCTCTGATGGCAGGTGTATGGAGACCACGGGATGGGCACAGGTGAAATGAGCAATGGCTAACACAGATTTGTGCTTGTTGTGGAACGTGGAGCACATCGCATTAGCAGAGAGCCTCATTTACTGTAGATGAGACACTTGGTAGAGAACTAACAGCCCTGAGCGGCTTTGTTTTCCTGTTAACCAGCGTGGCGAGATGCTGGGAGCATTTGCTCTGCTCTCACGTAATGGTGTCATGGTGAGTTTCCCAGGATTTTATTGGCACTGATGTGAAATAGCTGGGTCTTTTTTTTTCTTTCCAATGCTATAATTTTCCATGTTCAGATCCTGCAATCATCGCACCATTTGGGTTAACTCAATTGCTTTGTCGCTTTGGTAAAGACAGCCCACACATAATGGCAATTTAAAAAATCATACAATTTTAATAATTGAGTGACTAAGACCCAAAGTGTCTGATACAGGAAGCTCATAATATTTTGTAATATGATTTTGAAAAGATAATAGAGGATAGAGAAATGAGTACGACAAGGAAATGACAACACTTTCTTAAAGTGCTCCTATTAAGTGGGCATGACAGGCCCAGCTGGTTACCTACAATATTTAGCAAAACACAAGACCCTTCTGAGCTGCTGCCAGGGGCAGCTTGTGTATATTGAGGATGATGTGTCCGCAGCAAATTTATTTTCTTTCCTCTCCTGCTGCCTTTGTTCCTCATGATCCTTTCCCCACTTTCCTATCCCTCCCTGCTCCTGGAGGCTAAAGGGCAGTAGACTAATGCCATTTTAAGCTTTATCTTTAATTTCTCCTGGTTGGAGCAGTGGCTTTCAAATTTTCTTGTTTTGTTTTGCTTTCCCCAAAGCACTAGAATTCTTTCTTCAAGAGAAACATTTCATGGAAGTGAAATATATGATATAAATACAAGTAGTGCACTCTGATCAAAGAGTTGGGGAGACACAGGATTCTTATAACTCAGACTTTCCTTTTTCTCCCACTAGGCATAGAAACAAAAATTTTTGAAACCCATTGGCTTAGTCTTTGCTGAGAAACATTGAAAATGTTTTGAAAAGATATTTCCAAGAGTTACTTTAGGCCAGGTTATAGAATTTCTAATTCAACTGTACTTCTAAAAATTCTGTTATTTGAACACTATTCTATGGGTGAATCTTAAAGGGCCTTAATCAGATTAAAAATGCATTTCTCTTGTGTTTTTGTTTTGTTTGGTAAATTTGATAAGCTAGAGGGAAGTTTTAGAATTAGAAAGGATTCCCCTAATGATCTTAATAATCATCACTTATTTTATTTTGATGGTACTGTGGATTGAATTCAGAGGCAGCCTACCTCTAAGCTATATACCCAGTGCATGCGCTCCCTCTGTCTCTCTGTCTCTCTGTCTCTCTGTCTCTCTCTCTCTCTATATATATATATATATAAAATTCAAAATAATGTATATTCAAAATAATATATATTATATATATATATATATATAATATATATATTTTGAAACAGGATCTCACTAAGTTGCTGAGGGCCTTGTTAAGTTGTTGAGGCTGGCCTCAAACTTGCAATCTTCCTATCTCAACCTTCCAAGTACTGGGATTACAGGTGTGTGACACAGTGCCCAGCTCATCTTTTATTTAAGACAATACTCCTGAGATGGAAGAAATGACTGTAAAAATTATAGTATCCTAGGCATCTTCTTTTCTAATATTGCATTCCTCTCCCTATAAGCTTATATGGAATGGTTTCAACTTCTGCCTGATCACTCCAACATTCTGAAAGGTTGAATGTTAGCTGTCCTTCCTCAAAGCAGCATGAACTTTGGAGGCCACTCTCTCAAGTAACCAAAGAGAGTAAAAATGGCACCTAGGGTACATAGCTTCAAGTCTCTGCTGCTTTCAGATAAGGCTATAGAAGCTCCAAGAGGTCAATTGATTTCCCAGTAACTTAAGTTATCTTGTTTTTTGTTTGTTTGTGTTTTTTTGTTTTTAATATGTCAAAATTGAATTATACCCAAGCTACCAAAGGAGATTTTAAAAACTCCTAGATGGTCCTAGTTTTGAAAAAAGGAGTTGTGATGAGTTGAAGTTTATCCAGGTCATCATTTCCAGGTAGAATTTATCTGATGTCAAAACCAACCTTCAGTTTGCCTGGTATTTCTGTTATATTCATAGGACACTTTGGCATTGTATAGTGAAAGTCTCCTTGGAAATAAAAGCTCACTGTAAAATTAGAGAAAACGGCTGTGTTTTATTCTTGATCCCAAGATCAAACTCAGAAACTAACCTTAAGGCAATCTCAAACCTTCAGGGGCTCAGTTGCTCTCTGAGGG
>PVLC010014889.1:0-38402 GCA_004027655.1 Graphiurus murinus
ACCAATCCTCCGAACAAACATACATAAATTGTAGCAATGCAAAGTGAAAACAGAGTAAAAACGGAACAAAACAAAGCAAAAAACCCCAGAAAACAAGCAACGTCAGCAAGTAGCAAGATAAAAATCCCTGCAAGTTTGTAAGAACAGACCTGGTTTGGCCTCTGCAGGTCTTTTGGGCAGATTTCTGCTGCTGTGGGCGTCCGACAAGATGGAGGCTGCTACTGCTGCGCACGTGCCGACTCCCCGGTTCTCCCTGGTCTGCTCCTCAGACTCCAGCCAGCTGCCCGTTTCCCCACTCGCCCTTGGGCCGATTTGCTTCTCCCCCCTTCTGTCGAGAAGCTGTTCCTGCGGCAGACCCGACCCAAGCCCTGGGGTGCAGTTATCTCTGCTCTGGCTCCGTGAGGAGAGGTGAGCTGGGATGGTCCTGCGCGGGCTTAAGCTGGTCGTACCACGCGTTCTGGTCTCTGTCGAAGGTGCCTCGAAATGCCGCCTGGCTAGGATGAGGGGTTCAGGAGTCGCTCACTCCAGCTCTGGCCGGTGGGGTGCAGAGGGTTGTTGTATATTTCTTTCTTAGTAGACTCCACGCCGGGGGCTGGCTCAATGGCGGGTTCTGCCTGGCAGCGTGGCGCCGGGGTCGCGGAGATGGGCTTCTTTGCTCTCCCTGGTCGGCCTTCTGGGTTCTGCTCAGCTGTATTCCAGTTTTCGTAGCGTTTTTCACCTTTTTGTTGCTTTTTTTCTTCTTTCAAAAAGCTGGATCCACGACTGATTTGAATCAAGCTCACAGCGGCTCTTGAGACGTGTCTCACTCCGTCGCCATCTTCCCGGAAGTCCCCCTCTCTAATGTTTTAAGATGAATGCTATGTTCATGGATTTTCAGCTTTTCTTCTATGTTGTAAGTTTATAAAGCTATAAATTTTCCTCTAAAAATGCTTTATTTGCATTCCACAAGACCTGATATGTGACTAAGCAGCGATTTCTAATTTTAATCAGATTTCTTCTTTGACCTATAAGCAATTTTAGAGTATATTTAAAAAAAATACCTAAATGGCCAAGCATGGTGGCACATGCCTATAATCTCAGTACTTGGGAGGCTGAGATAGGAGGATCACAGGTTTGAGGCCAACCTCAGCAACTTAGTGAGACCCTGTTTCAAAATGAGAAAAAAAAAAAAAAAGCTGGCTGTGGTGGTGCACGCTTGTAATCCCAGTACTTGGAAGGCTGAGACAGGAGGATTGCAGGTTTGAAGCTTGCCTTGGCAACTTAGTGATGCCCTCTGCAATTTAGTAAGACCCTGTTTCCAAATAAGAAATAGAATCATCCTGGGGGTGTAGCTCAGAGGTAGAATGCCTCTAGGTTCAATCCTTAGTAGCAAAAAAAAAAAAAAAAAAAAAAAAAAAAAGAAATTTAAATGTGTATGTTTTAAGCTAGATTTTATTATTCATTTGTAAATTTAGGGTGAGAAAGTTTAGTTTATACCATGCCAATTCAAAAACTCTAAGAATTCTTTTATATTTTGGTATATGACTAATGCTTATGAATGTTATATGTGTGCTTAAAAACAATGTGAATTATCCATTTCTTTGGAGAAGGAGTCTACCTATGTTTATTAAACCAGAAACTGTGTTCTAATATAGTCACTGAGTGTTTTAAATTTCCATGATCTATCATATGTGTACACTTGTAATATATAATTAAAGTTGTGCTAAAGTTACCCACTTTAATGATGAATTTATTGATCTCTCCTATTTTATCAAATTTTATTTTATATGTTTTGAAAAATAGTTTTAGTTGGATATACTCGTAGGATAATTTATTTTCCTGATAAGCTAATCCTTCTGTCATATGAACATCTGTCTACAATCTTATTTGATATTACTGTTGTTACTACCATTCTCTTTGGCCTATAGTTGCCTGATATACCTTTCTTTTCATTCACTTTAAAATACGTTTATTAGGTCAGGCGTGGTGGCCCACACTTGTAATCCCAGAATTTAGGAGGTTGAGACAGGAGGATCGCAGGTTTGCGGCCAGCCTTAGCTACTTAGTGAGGCCCTGCGCAATTTAGTGAGACCCTGTTTCAAAAATAAAAAGAATTTTAAAAAAATAGGGCTGGGGTATAGGTTGGAGGTATAATGCCCCTGGGTTCCATCCCTAATACCACAAAAATAAATAAATAAATAAATAAATAAATAAATAAATAAATAAATAAATAAATAAATATGCTTATTATACATGTTTGCACACATTCCCCCTCTCCACCCTCAGCCTCCCCAGCTGGTAAGTCATAACAGCATTGTTTTGTCTAGCGTCCATCCCCTTCTCTCTGCACTCCCTCACCACAGATTACTTTGAAGTAAACCTCTGGCATCGTTTCATGATACATACTCAATGTCTATTCTTAAAAGACGAGGACATTTTAAAGATATAATCACAATATTATTGCCACAATTAAAAAATTAACCCTTATTTCTTAAATGTCATGAAATATCCAGTCACTGTTCAAATATCCCTGGTTGTCTCATTTTGCTTAGTTTGAACCTTGATCCAAATAAGATCTTCCTATTAGAATAGACTAATAGAAGTCTCAAGTCTCTTGTAATCTACAGATGTTCATTCCCAACTTCTCTCTTTTTTCTATACAGTTTCCTTATTGGAAATTGGGTCATTTTTCCTGAAGACTTCCCTGTATTCTGGATTTTGATATTATGTCCTTGTGAAAGAATTCATTATTACTTTGTCTCCTTTGTGTCCGGATATGTGTTTTCCTATCACATCTCCTACCATATTCTTATATTTTATCTTGGACCTTTGTATATTCTTATCTTGGGGTTAAAACTTTTAAACATGAAATATCAGATTTTACAGTTGATTTATAGTTATTTTCAAATATTATTTTGATTATTTTATTTTTTGTTTTCTATTAATTCCACTTTTGTTTTTTTGTTCTTTGGACTTTCTTGACCTCTTTTGATTGTTTGTGATTTTAAAAATTCCTTAGCTTAAAAATGTCTCTTAGTTTGTATTACACATGACATTTTCCTCCTCCACAAGTTTTTTAGAAACTCGTGCTTTTCTAATTTAGCATTTGTCACAAGTATTGTTTTGTTTTATTTAAAAATAATGATAAGCATTTATTGAGTGCTTGTCTAAGTTCTCTGTGTGGATTTTTGCTTCTGTTCTACACAAATGAGGTATATTCTTTTTTTTTTTTTTCCATTTTGCAGTTGAGGAAACTGAGGTGCGAAACAGTTCCATCATCTGTCCAAGGTCTCCTGGCACTTGGATGGTCTCACCTTCTGCTTAGGACTTCAGTCGGTGTTAGGAACAAGCCTATGCTCTGCACACCCTCCTGGCTTTCCTCTGCACAGTGCAACGCAGAGGGGCCCAGCCATGTCGGATCTTAAATCTCTGATACACCTCTCCCTGGCCCAGTGCAGGAGGCACTTGGGGGAAGGGAATTTCTGGCTTAAGGAGTTATCCATGCCCTCCTGCTCTCCTAGTGGTTCAAGCTGCCCCCGCCCCAAACATGCTTGGAGACAGGGTTGCCATATTCAGCAAGTAAAAATATAGGGTGGCCATTTAACTTGTATCTCAGATAAGCAACAATTAATTTTTATCTTAAGTCCATCCTTTGCAATATTTGAGGCATACTTATACTCAAAGTTCTTTGTTATCTGTTTGAAATTTGAATTTTTTGAAGATCATATGCAAATACTACACCATTTATTTTACTATTTTATACTTTTTTTTTTTTCCGGTACTAGGGATTGAACCCAGGGGCATTCTACCTCTGAACTACATCCCCAACCCTATTTTTTATTCTTTATTTTGAAACAGGGTCTCACTAAGTTGTGGAGGGCCTCACTAAATAGCTGAGGCTGGCCTTGAACCTGCAATCCTCCTGTCTTAACCTCCCAAGTACTGGGATGACAAGTGTGCGCCACCATGCCCGACTCTATTTTACACTTTTATTGGTGCATCGCAATCATATGTTGTAGTGAGATTCAAGTGATATATTCGTACATGCACACAGCACTTGGTGTTTCCCTCTGTGTTCCACCCTTGAAATTCACGTTGGAGTGGTCAGCCTTTGCATGGGGGCTTCTTGAAAGAAACATATTGCTCCGGATACTCATCCATTGACCCTGCTTCCTTCTTTCTGTTCCTCTTCTCTCTCCTAGTGAACATGAAAAGAGCAGCAAACTCAGAAGTGTCTTCCCACCCTGCCGCCCTCAGCCTCTACCCAACTCACTCTCCTGTGTTGGGTGATTAAAGCACCTGCCACAAGTAACTATCAGTTATAGATCTGTTTACAATTATTATCCAGCTAGTTCTACCCAGTCATCCACAAACTTTCTCTGCTTTCAAAGTTTTAGGAACTATTTTCATTATTAGATACATTATTAGATACATTTTCCTCTTCTCAAACCTTAAAATGGTGAATTATTTGTTTTTAGAATCTAAACATAATAAAATGAAAATAGGAAGAAAAGAAAATGATGATCATTAATTCCCTCATTCAGAAACAACTACTGTTAACACTGGTTTTCAATATATTTTTGAATCTTTTATAAAATACATATAATGAAATTGTATTTTGAGAAGATTTATTCCATTTACACAAAGCTTGAAAGTTAACCAAACTTTTAAGCAATTTCTAATTTTATATTGTTACAAATAGCTTTAATAAATATTGCATCTTAAATCTATTTTTAATGATCATATACGGAGCAGTTACTATTCTATGCCTGGAGCTGTAACACTGAATGTTTCTGCCCATCTGCAGCAGCATAATCATACGTATTTACTTATACCCAATTGTAGGATTATACAAAACAACTATGCAATTGCTAGACTGTTACTAGCAGAGACTGATTCTCCATCACCACTGCCCTTTCCTCTGGGCCTCCTACCTGTGTGTACATGCACATTCACAGATAAGAAAATTGTATGTAACAATCATACAATTACTAGGGGAGACAGAAAATTATCAAATGTCCAAGCAAATATATAATATATGAAGTAGTGATACGTGCTATGATAGAAAATGAGAGAATAAAGAGGTAAGAGGAGAAGATGTGTTGCAATTTTAGAAAGACAAAGGGAGGCCTATCCCAGAGAGACAAGCAGGGACCTGGAGGTGTGGAGACTGAGTGATGGGGCTTGTGTTATACACATTCCACGTAGGAGAGGCGGTGGGTGCAATGCCACTAGGCCAGAGGGTGCTCCATGCTTCTTTTTATTCAAGGTACAGAGGAAAGATGGGATTTCTGGATGATGGTGAATGGAGAGGTGGTGGAAGATGAGCCCACGAGTTCAGGAGTGGCAGGCTGCAGATAATCTACACACACAGAAGCCATTTGTGTTGTGTGCCTTGAATACACTTAAAGTACCCTTGAAGGTCATCACTGTGGCTTCTATGTGGGGTAAGAGTAGACAGAGGGGAGCCTCAGAGCGGGCATGGTGGGCTGGACGGACTCTGGAGGAGTGGTGCATTTGAGACAATGTCCACTTTGGTATTGACAGCACTTGCTGACAGATTGATGTGGGAAGGGAAGGAAAAGTGAAATTGAGGGGATTTCTGGGCTTAGTGCTTTGCCTAGGTGTGAATGGTAGAGCCATTCTCTAAGACAGCAAAGAGTAGAAGTTCTATGTGTGTGTGGGCACGTGTGAGTGTGTGTGTGTGTGTGTGTGTGTGTGTGTGTGTGTGTGTGTGGTGTGCGTGTACACATGAGAGACCCAGAGGAAAAGGTGACATGTTAAATATGAGGCACTGTGCAACTCTGTAAGCCAAGATGACCAGAGAGAGCCAGATACACCATTCTGCAGCTCGGTGGGAGGGAGGAGGGAGGTCCACACATGGTTAAGATGTCCAGGAAGAGCTCGATACGTGGGTCTGTGGCTTGGGTGCTATGCTGGGGCCAGAGGCAAAAGGAAAAAAAGAAATCAACTAATTCTGATCTGTCTTTACTTAAGATGCTGACATTTGTTAATGCTGCATTTGGGGACCTTTGTTTTGCTTTTTATAATATTGTATACAATAGTATTTCTTGGTTATTTAATAGTATCCATTATTATTTCTTAAGCTTGAGGCTCACTTTATTTATCCTGCAATGCCCAATGCGTTTTAAACCATGAGCCCACACAAGATCCTCCAGTGAGGGTGACACTTCTTGGAGCCTTATGAGGCCCTGCAGCAGGAGACTCAGCTGAGCTGCACCCAGACTCCTGACCTGCAGGAGCTGCAGGGTGGTCGCTTTTAATGTTGGGAACCGCTATGTTTAAGCTAACGTCTTTACAAGATCAGAGAAGACTAGTAGAGTGAACGCAGAGTGCCAGTGGGCTGACTTGCCAAAGGACTTCATTGTGTGCAAGAGTGGCCTCTCTTGTACATTCTTGTACATACAAAATGTGACTTTATCAGAGTTAAATTTAGAATTTATCAGATTAACACCTATAGTATAAGGTGAGGTACATTTTTCTTAAGATTTTGTTTTGTTTTTTGTGGTACTGGGAATTGAACTCAGGGGCATTCTACCTCCGAGCTATACCCCCAGCCCTATTTTTTATTCTGTATTTCAAAAACGGGTCTAAGTTGCAGAGTGCCTCACTAGGTAGCTGAGGCTGGCCGTGAACCCAGATCCTCTGGTCTCAGCCTCTTAAATGCTGGGATTACAAGCGTGCGTCACCACACCCGGCTTCATTTTTCTTAAGATCTAAATATCAGGATTTACACAGCTTTCAAAAATATTTTTTCTTTGGAAATTTCTATTTTATTTGACTTTCCCCATTCTTAAATTAATGTGTGTGTGTGTGTGTGTGTGTGTGTGTGTGTGTCTGTGTGTGTGAATCTGGGGGCATTCTACCTCCAAGCTACACCTCAACCCTAATTTTATTTTTATTTTTGAAACAGTCTCACTAAGTTGATGACAGTCTCACTACTTGCTGTCCTTAAACCTGTGATCCTCCTGTCTCAGCCTCCCAAGTACTGGGATTATAGATATGTGCCAGTATGCCTGGCTTAAATCATTTTTTGAAAGGATATGCAGTTTTGTAAGCCAATTCTTTTTTTTTTTTTCTTTTTTTCTTGGTACTGGGGTTCAATCACTAGATATATTCTCTCTCTCTCAAAGTCTCAGGCACTGCAGTCAGCAGATCAACTAACTGCAGTTCGGTTCTCTCCAGCTTCCTCAGGAAAAGGAAGCAGGCAGGTGATGCCTGAATGTGCTTTAGGTCTCAAGTGGCTGACCAACCCAAAAGAAGACAAAGTCAAGTGACACTTTTATATGATGCATTTTAGTGTGCTCAACAGACGCGCGTTAGCTGGCTGAGAGGTGGGGTGAACCAGGCTCTTTCTGTTACCAATGGCTGGAGGCGCACGTACAAACAATGTGTCCGTTTTATTAGTCTTAGGTTACCATATTTTCACTGATGTTGTCTGTAAGGATACTAACTTACAAAGAACTGCTAGCAAAATAGCTGGCAAAGACATGCTCAACAAGATGGAGGAGGCATTTGGCAGGCGTCAGTTGAATCAATTATTAAACAGTATGTGACCATGTGCACAGATGGAGACAGGCCCTGGAAGACAGCAGAGAAGAGCCCAAGCTCACTCCAGATGTCAGGACACCCAGGAAGGCTGCAGCCTCCAGCTCCTATTCCAAGATACCTCACCTGAGAAAGTTTGCTGCTTCTCAGTGAGTTCAATGGGGTCTGTGGGGACCTAAGATTGTGAGTTTTCTAAAAATACTTGATGAGAATTCTCATTTTGGCGGTAGGTACGCTGGAAGTTGAAGCCAGGGACATACTATCTTTGAGCTACACCCCTAGCCCTATTTTATTTATTTTGAAACAGGATCTCTCTGAGTTGCTGAAGGTCTCGCTAAGTTCTGAGGCTGGCCTTGAACCTACAATCTTCCTGTGTCAGTCTCCCAAGTACTGGGATTAGAGATGTGTGCCACCACACCTGAATGAATTCTCATTTTTTAAAAACAAATTTGTTAGAGAATCTGAAATGTCTTTAAAAGCTGGCTATAATGTACAGATATCATTTGTTTAGAGAAAGGAAAGTGTTTATCAGAATTTATTTTTTCCTAAATGGACCTTGGGAGTATAATATTGGTGAATTATCAGGCTATTTCCTGTCATACCATTGTCTTTAATTTACCCATAAACCCCTTTTATGTTAAGAATATATTTTAATACTATGATGAACAACTCTAAACTAACCACCCAACCCTAGATCTAGAACATTAAGGATAACATCCTTAATGGATGTAATCCTACATCCACTGGTGAGCTTTTCTCTAGACCATTGCCCTTCCTCCTGCTCAAGATCCTGCATTTTGTAGATTCTCTGCTTTAAAACAACAAATACAACACATAGATATGCAGATCTAAAGCACAGTAGTTGACTTTAGTTGTTACTAAAATTATAAGACAGGTTGGGTTGGTTGCCAGGCATGGTGGCACACACCTGTAATCCCAGTATTTAGGAAGCTGAGACAAGAGGAAGCAGGTTCAAGGAGAGCCTCAGCAACCTAGTGAGACCCCCAGCAACTAGGCAAGACCCTGTTTCAAAATAAAAATTAAAAAGGGCTAGAAGTGTAGCTTGGAGGTAGAATGCCCCTGGATTCAATCCCTAGTGCCCTAAACAAGGGTTATATACTATCTGTCTCCTGGGTCCCTGTTTTATTCACTCAAGACTGTTGCTAAGATTCTCCATTTTTCTCTGATAGCTATGGTTTGTCTCACTGTGATAGAAGGTTTCATTGCATGAGCACAGCATGGTTTACTTTTCTTTACTTGCTTGCTGGGGTCAGGCTATTGCTGCTGTCATAGGTTCATACATAGCCTATGCAGGTTCACGAGCAAGACTTTCTTTGGGGTTCATACCTAGGGTTGGAATCGCTAGTGTTGAAAGGTATGCAAGTGTTTTCCTGAACAACAACAACAATGGAAAGCCAAATTGTGTTCAAAAGTGATCATAGGGATTTGTTGGCCTGCCAGGAATGCGGGTTACACTGATCCACATTCTCGACCATTCTCAGCATGAGTTCACTGATTCTTTCCTGTCCCCTTCAGCTTTCCTGTTGAACTCACCCACCAAGTTTTATATTTTGGCTATGGTGTTCTTAAATTTTAAAATATCCATTGCTGCTCTTCGAATCTTTATTTCTTTGCTGAGACTTTCTATTCTTATTTTGTTTCAAGTGTTTTTATTTATTTTCATATTTATTTATTTGTTTATTTTGTGGTACTGGGAATTGAACCCAGTGACGTTCTACTTCAGAACTTCAACCCCAGCCCTATTTTTATTTTGAAACAAAGTTTTGCTAATTTACTGAAGGTCTTTCTAAGTTGCTGAGGCTGACCTCGAACCTGCAATTCTCCTGTCTCAGCCTTCTAAGTACTCGGATTACAATTATGCACCACCATGCATGGCTTTGAGAGTTTTTATAATTGCTGTTGAGGCATGTGTATGGTAACTGTTCTAAAATCTCTGTCAGATAACTCTTAACATCTCTCAGGGCCTACCTGCCTCAGCGTGTTCTCCTCTTCCTTTTATATGTAAATGTCCAGGAGCTTTAGTAGTACTCAGCAGGACTAAATAAAAACTTATCTACTCCATTTTCTTTGCAAAAATTGATTTCTGACCTTACAAAAATTAGAAAGGCAAAAGCACATCTCACCTCATTCTATGAGGCCAATATTACCCTGATACCAAAACCAGACAAGGCTATCACAAGATAAGAAAATCATATGACTATGACTGTAAAAACCCTCAACAAAATGCTATCAAACCAAATCCAACAAGGTGTAAAAATGATCATACATTATGACCAAGTCAAATTTCTCCTGGTAATGCAAGGTTTCAACATCTGAAAATCAATCATTGTAATAGACCGTATTGGTAGAAAAGAGGGGAAAAGTCACATAGTTATCTCAATAGACAGAGGAAAAGCATTTGACCAAAATCCGTCACATTTTTAGGTTAAAATACTCAAAATGCTAGGAATAAGAATAGAATAAATTTTTTTTTTACCTGAAAAGGGGCATCTACGAGCAACTCCCAGCTAACACACAATGGTGAGAGGTTGACAGTCAGGAAGGAGAAAAAGATGTTGGTTACTACCACTTTCATTCAAAAATTTACTGTAGGTTCTAACCAGTATTGGCCTCAGAATTGGAAAGGAAGAAGTAAAACTGCCTGTATTTGCAGATGCATCATCTTGTACCTAGAAAATCCTAGGGAAACCACTAAAACTCTGTTAGAACAAATAAACAAGTTCAGCAAGGTCAAAGGGTTCAAGGCCAATATATAAAAGCCAGTGATTTCTATGAGCAATGAAACTAAAAATGAGCAATGCACATGTGAAAAAAAGCCAGTTCCATGTGCAAATAGTATTAAAACAATAAAATCCGAAGGAAGAAATTTAACAGCAGAAACAAAACACTTGAATACTTAATAATATAAAATGTCACTGAGAGAAATTACAGAGTCCCTAAATCAATGTATTTAGAAGATTACATTATGGGTTGGAAGATTTGATATTATTAAGATGACAAAATTCCTTAAGTTAATACACAGATTTAGCTGGGTGTGGTAGCATAGCACAGGCCTATAATCTCTCTAAATGGAAGACTGAGACAGGAGGATCGCAAGTTTGAGGCCAGTACATGGTAACTTAGTGAGACCCTGTTCCAAATTTAAAAAATAAAATAGGGCTGGGGTGTAGCTCAGAGGTAGAATGCCCCTGGGTTCCATTCCTAGTAACACACACAC
Organism: Graphiurus murinus; assembly: GCA_004027655.1. Taxonomy (NCBI): domain Eukaryota; kingdom Metazoa; phylum Chordata; class Mammalia; order Rodentia; family Gliridae; genus Graphiurus; species Graphiurus murinus. The sequence goes on from PVLC010014889.1 coordinate 10,787, forward strand.
CTCACACACACACACACACACACACACACACACACACACACACACATACACACTTAATGAAATCCTAATCCAAATTCTAATTCTCTTTCTTGCAGAAACTGACAAGCTAGTCCTAAATGAAAATGTATAAGATCCAGTAACCCCATGAAAAAGAAGTCAAAGTAATATTGGAAAAGAAAAACAAAGTTGGAAGACTTGCACTTTTTGTGTGTATAGTGCTAGGGATTGAACCCAGGGCATTTGACCTCCAAACTGCACCCCCCCCCACCAGCCCTTTTTACTGTTTGTTTTTGAAACAGGATCTCACTAGGATTTTGAGAGTTTCACTGAGGCTGGCCTTGAACCTGTGATCCTCCTTTCTCAGCCTCCCAAATACTGGGATCACAGGCGTGTACCACCACACCTGGCTAAGGCTTGTACTTTTTGATACTGTAGCTTAATGCAAAACTACCCTAACGAATGTTGTACTGATGTCAAGACAGTGAAATGGATCTGTGGAATAGAACTGAGAGTTCAGAAATAAGCCCATATATCTATAGATAATTGGTCTTCAACAAGGGTACCAAGACAACTGGGGAAGCAATAGTTTTCTCAACAAATGATGCTGAAGCAATTGGACTCTCCACATCTGGAGGATGAATCTTCCTTATGCCATGTACAACTTAAACTAGATTAAAGACTTAAAGGCAAACTTCTATAAACCTTAGAAGAAAAGGTATATGTAAGTCTTTGTGATCTTGAATGTAACACCAAATATATACGCAAACAAAGAAAAAACATATAAATCAGAGTTCATCAAAATCCAAATATTTTGTACTTCAAAGGACATTATCAAGAAAGAAAAAAGACAATCTAAAGGATAGAAGAGGGCTAGCATGGAGCTCAGTCAGTAGTTGAGTGCTTCCCAGCATGTGTGAGGTCCTGGGTTCCATCTCCAGCACAGCTGAAGAAAATATTGAAAATCATACATCTGATAAGGATTTAGTATTCAGACTATATGAAGAACCCTTCTAGCTCAATAATAAAAAGAAAAAAACCAATTAAAATATGAGCACAGGCTTTGAGTTTCTAGGAGGGGACATTTATAAATAGTCCAGAAGCACACAGAAATGTTCATCATTCACTATCAGTCAGTAGGGAAACACAAGCACAACGAGGTACACCCCATGCCCACTTTGCTGGCTGAATTAAAAAGACAGATTAAGAAGTGTCGGTGGAATAACTGAACACTTAGACATTGTGGGTGGGAATGCGTAAGTCCATCTTAATGCAAAATGCCACTGTAGAAAACAGTATGGCAGTTCCTCAAGAGGTTAAAGTTGCCATATGACCAAGCAGTTCCTTTCCTTTCATGTACCCAAGAGAATCGAAAACTTATCTCTACACAAAAACATGTACACCAGTGTCCATATAGCATCAGTATTCAAGATAGTAAAAAGGTGGATGCAACCCAGTGGTCAGAAATCGATGAATAAGTAAGTGAATTGGAGTGTCCATATAATGGGGTGCTATTTGGCTCTAGAACGGAATGAAGGACTGAAACACACCATAACATGAAGGAACTTTGAAATCATAAGGCTAAATGAAAGACCAATCACAAGGCCACATACTGCATGAGCCACTCGTGGAAAGGCCCACCACAGCAGGAGACTCATGGAAATCGCATGTTACTGCTTGCAGGGGACTGGGGAGGGACAGGGGGAGTGGCTGCTAATAGGGACAGGTTTCTTTGGGGGATGATAAACAAACCTTTTTGAATGAGATAATGGTGACGGTTGTACAACTTTGTGAATATACTAAAAACCATCGGATTGTATACTTTAAAAAGTGACTTTTATGGAGTGTAAATTATATCTTTAAAAAGCTGAGTAATGAAAAAAAATAAGTATTTGTATCTTCAATCTTTAAGTGCCTTGGCACATTCTGCTGTATCAAGGCACTTCCCTTTGGCTTAAAGAGATTGTCTAGAATTTGAATTTGTCGTTTTATGGATTCATCTTATTTTTTAAGTCTTAGTCCTACCCCCATGTGCACATTTTCCTAGGGTTGCCTCATACAGGGGAAGCACTCAAGGTAGGTCTCATTTGTGAGTTTGTGTCATCACTGGTGAGCATAGAAGAACCTGTAGGGTGGGGGCCACAGACACCCCACTCTCAAAGCTTCCAGGTGGAGCTTGTGTTTGTCCTTGATTCATTACCATAATGAAATACCTGAGGCAAAACCTGTAGGGGGAGAGGTACATCCTGAAACAGGAAGCCAAGAGGCAGAGGACCCACAGTCCCCTCCAAGGGCACATCTCCGGTTGACCTAAGTACCTCCCCAGTGGGCCCCATACCTTAAAGGTTCCACACTGCTTCGCCACGCTGAGGACCAAGCTTCCCACACATGAACTTTCAGTGGGGGAAACATTTAAACATTTCCAAGCCATAGCAGGGCTTCATCTTTCAAGTCCCAAAGAGACACGCATTGGAGAGGCTAGTCTCCCAGACTGGACCCCTGAGTTCTGGGGGTCTCAAGGGGCTGGAGGAAAGGGGGGAAGCTCAAGGCCCATCAGGCCCAATCAGCTATCATGAACTCTTCCTTCCAGAGGTGCTCTGAAAGAGCAAAGAAGTTACTGTTACTTCTTCTCAACATTTCAGTGACTCTGAGCTCTCAAAGTCCCATGATACCGGGTCAGAGATGTATCAATCATTATGAGATATAAACCTCTTGAACAGAGCTCAATTTTCTAAGTATGATCAATTAAGGGCCATTTTCTCTTTCATTATTAACTGAGTCTCTAAGAAAGTTGTCTGTCAATAGTAACTGAGAAAGATTTTTGGGGGGAGGTGGGGTAGACTCTGGGGAATTCTACCTCTGAGCTGCACCCCCAGCCTTTTTTACTTTTTTTTTTTTTTTACAGGGTCTTGCTAAGTTTCTGAGAGTTTCATTAAGTTGCTAAGGCTGGCCTTGAACCTGCAATCCTCCTGTCTTAGCCTCCCAAGTACTGGGATTACAGGTGTGCAGCACCATGCCCAATATTAGAAAGGCTGTTTTTAATGTTCACCAACATGGTTATGTTATGAAATGGAATGCAAAAAATGATGGTTTTGTTTGTTTGTTTGTTTGAATATTGGGGATTGAACCCAGTAGCATTTTATCTCTGTGCTACACCCCTAGCCCTATTTGATTTTTTATTTTAACAGGGTCTCGCTAAGTTGCTGAGGCTGACCTTGAACCTGTGATCCTCCTGCCTCAGCCTCTGCAGTACTGGCATTACAGGTATGTGCCACCATGCCTGGCCACATTATGAGTTTTGAAGATCAAATACTTACCTTGCAGTGAGCCCTTTTAGTCTAAACTGACATCAACTCTATGGAGGTCCTTTCCTCTCTTCCTGAAAGAACACTTTTGGTAGAAATGTTTGTGGAACAGGGTTTGAGTTCAATAACCTGCCATCCGTATCTTGACAGGGGAGCTGGAGCAGAATGTTAGCTGGTTAAGGGAGAGTGTAAGCTCCAGCACACTGACTCCCAGAAAGCCAGTGTGTGTTTTTGCCTGATTTAACTCAATGCTCTTCCCCAGTGAGACATTTTTGCAGTTCTTGTTAAAAATTAGCAGGCCACCTTGTTTTCCATGGCTGCCTGGTTGGTTCCCAATGTAATCCCTGGCACAAGAGCCCCACTGAAGAGTTTGCTTTGGTTTTCAAGTGTGGAGAAATTGCATAATACAGTGTAGAGTGCGATTTTTGAAGAGCTGCAGTTCTTCTAGTGGTGTTTAGAAATATTACTACAAATATTTGGCTTTATCACATATAAAGGTATTTTTGTAGGAGGCACATAGCATAGAAATTAGACTCGACATATTTTTTCAAGAAGTGGGCTAGAAGGAGGCTTATTGGCAGGCATCTCTAGAGAACACTACTAATTTAAAAATAAAAATAAAAAAAATTAAAATCATCCTCCGACTTTACCATCTGCTACAGACAGGGTTCATCCTGCAAATACCAAGTTTAATGAAGCATACATCCTGAATGTAAAACAGTGAAGGGGGAACGAGTGCTCTTTCCTGCCTGGTGAAATGTTTACTCTAATAAGTGAGTTGCCAGCACAGCTGTTCAGTGTTGTAATTTCTCATGGTGGCTAGTCCTCACTTTCATCTTTAAAATGCTTTTTCTTTTTTAATCTTGGAAAGAACATTTGGTTTTTACGTTGAACAGCTTAGTGATCATCTCATTAGCAATCTGGATGGTAATTTTCATTTAGTGGGTGGCTTCTCTGGGAATCTTGGGAAATCCTGGGAATTCATTGTCTCTAACCTTTCTGCTCAAATATTTCTTACCTAAATGGAAAAGTCTTCACACCAGTGTAAGTCTTGGCTCCTGGAAGAACTGGCAGCTTTGATAAAAATCCTGAGGATGATGAGGTAGAGTGTATCAGTCAGGGTTTGTCACAATAATGCTGCATAACAAAATGCCCTTGATGTCTAGGCCATACAACAAAAAAATCTTATCTATAGTTCATGAATATATGAATCAGCTGTCTGGGTTCAACAGGACGTGGCTCCAGGCCCTAGGTCCAATTTAGATCTGTTTCAAGTTATCTTATTTTTCTGAAACAGGTGAGCATCCCCCCACTCCTCCCCAGGGCACATTCTTTTCATGTTGATGACAAGGTGCAGGAAGACAGGCTTAATCATACAAGTACATGGGATAATACTCATTGGCCAGAGCAGACATGTACAAATTAACCCCAAAGAGTGGGAAATATATTCTGCCTCTAGAGGGAGGAACTGTAAAACCATAGGGCAAAATGTATGGGTATAAAATAGGGCAAAGATTAAAGCAAGAGAATTAGTCTACCACATGCAAATTATCTTAGAGTGTATCAAATGATAAAAAGATTTTAAATTCTTATATAAAGCTATAGCAGAGGCATACCCTTTTCTTGTATATATGCAGAGACAAAATCTATTAGCTATAGTATGGTGGTAACTTATTTTCTTTCTTTCTCTCTCTCTTTCTTTCTTTCTTTCCTCCTCCTCCTCCTCCTCCTCCTCCTCCTCTTCCTCCTCCTCCTCTTCTTTCTGATACTGGGGATTGAACCCAGGGGCATTCTACCTTTGAAATACAACCCCAGCCCTTTTTATTTTTTAAATTTTGAAACAGGGTCTCACTAAGTTTCTGAGTGTCTTGCTAAGTTGCCCCTGGAACCTGTGATCCAACTATGCCCTCCTTTAGAAACCATTTCCAAAGCATCAGAACTCCCCTTTTAAAATCATTTTGTATAGACCTCAATTTATGAAATGGCTGATGTTGGAGCTGCTCCAGTGGGGGAGGGCAGAGAGAAGTAGGGGCTGAGCATAGGGCTGCCAGGCAAAATACAGGGAACCCACCCTAATCTAAATTTCAGATAAACAATGAGTAATTTTCTAGCATATTTCCTCCTCCTCCTCATCTCCTCACTCTGTCCTATGATTCCTTTGGGAAAGGTTGTTGGGGAAGGAATTAATATTTGGCCTGAAGATGAGGCCTGGAGGGCAAACTGGAGACTCCAGAGTTGGATTATGGAGTTAGCTCTGCAAAAAAAAAAAAAAAAAAAGCTTGGGAGAAGAGTTCTGATACTTAAGAATCAAAGGAAGACTTGGTCAAAAATCCCCTCCATTATAGACGCTGATCACTGTAGTGACTGGTTCCTCATTGATAACCTGAAAGTTTCATTCTTGCTCAAGGTGGTATTGCAATGGCCAGGACTATGCTGGCCCTTCCCTTTCACTGCCCTCCATACCAGGGTGATGCCATCATGCAGATCATAGAGACTCTGAATGTCCCTGTTTGAGAAGACCACAGATTCTTGGTGGACAAGGCAAGGACCTGATAGCTTTTCTTGCCTTGCAGAATGTGGCTCCTCACACTCTACACCAATGCTACAGCACAATAGAGTCGCTTCTGCTGGGAGAAACAACACTACAATGGATGGGATTGAATTTCGTCCTTCAATACAAGGATTTGAATTCTAGGGAGTCAGAGAAACTTATGGTTATGCAAAAATGGAATGCTTTAGATTTGTGTCTCTGCAGATCATAAATAGATGTGCGCATGAGAGCCTGTAGACTGTCGTATTAGAATACTGCTCCGCTAACAGCATCCTGGCCCTCCTGAAGATTTCAGAGAGTGGGAAGTATTGAATCCTATGGCAAGAGGAGCTCCGAAGTGAGCAGAGAATTCTGCAGAAAGCAGCCAAGTACTTTTGCGCCTGTGCTTCACTTTTCCATACTCAGTAGCCAGGTGAGTGATTCACACCTGGAATCCCAGGGCTTGGGGGGCTGAAAACAGTAGCATCGCAGGTTTGAGGCCAGCCTCGGCAACTTAGCAAGGTCCTCAGCAACTTTGTGAGACTGTTTCAAAATAAAAAGGGCTGGGGATATAGCTCAGAGGTAGAATGCACCTGAGTTCCATCCCTAGCAAAACACACACACACACACACACACACACACACACACACACACACACACCACTCCATATTCAAAGGACATCCTGAAGGTAGATGTCTCTGGAAAACTTGGATGAAGGTGACATCCAGTAGGACAGAGAGGGATGGAGGGAGATTCTGATTACCTTTCTCATTTCCATTCTTTCATGAGGGCCGGTTGAGGCCACAGACACCATATGTGTTCTTTGGTCTGCTCTCTAGCTATCCAAAAAATAAATAATGCATAAATTTTATTCATTTACTTTAATCAAAAATGCAAAGGGAAACAGAAAATGATCATTTTCATGTCTCAGAAATGACGGAAAACTTCATATGCTTTGGAAATTAGTCTGCATAATAAATGGAAACATTTGAGACAAGTGGCCAAGTGAGACTTCATGAGAAACTAGAAAATAAAGCACAATAAAATGCAATCCTCAGTGAGAAAAGCTAGCATGATAATGTTATGTTTTTATTTATCCTGCCACTTTAAATATGTGCTGAGGGAAAAAAACGGGGTGGGGGCATGATGGCACAGGCTAGTAATCCCACTATGGGAGGCTGAGACAGGAGGATCACAGGTTCTAGGCCAGCCTCAGCAACTTAGCAAGATCTTGTTTCAAAAAAAGCACTAGGGGTGTAGCTCAGTGGTAGAATGTCTCTGGGTTCGATCCCCAGTACCAAAAAAAAAAAAAAAAAAAAAAAAAAAAAAAAAAAAAAAAAAAAAAAAAAAAAAAAAAAAAAAAAAAAAAAAAAAGAAAGAAAGATAGAAAAAAAGAAGAAAGAAAAAGAAAAAAACCCAAGATGTTACTCTTTTCAGCATCTTGCCCTTTAAGACCAGAAGATTTTCTTCTCTTTTCTCTTGTTTTCTTTTCTTTCCTTTGTGGTAGGAGATTACTGAGGTTGGCAGAGATGGGTTCTCTGTTTTGCAGAGGACCATAAAAGCTCCCAGGGCCATCAGCATGCAATTTATGTAACCTTGATAGATGGCCTGATGTCATTTCCTGGGAGAAAGGTGGGTCTGAGCGTGGTTGACAGGGCTGGTGCAGGCACAGAGCTCTGCAAAGACCACTCCCTCAGCATCGCCTTCCAGCACATCTCCTCCTCTGTGGAGACCACAGAGTACAAGGCCTGTCTCCTGCAGAACAGGAAGTCCCCAGAAGCACAGTACAGTTTCCTGACTTAAGTGACAGGTATTCAAGAGAGCCTATGGCATGGGTCCCATCATCCCCCTTATTCAGGGAAGGTACTTTCCAGGATCCCCAGTTGATGCCTGAAACCACAGTTAGTATCAAATCCTGCATAAATTGTGTTTGCTCCTGCAGAACCAACACAATCATGTTAGTTTTAACAGTATTGATATTCCCAGAAGAAACATGAGGTGCTTGTTGCTCTGTTGGAATAAACACACACACTATGATAAAGTTTGATTTATAAACTAGCCAGGTATGGTGGTGCATGCCTATAATCTCACTACTTGGGAAGCTGAGATGGGAGGATTACAGGTTCAAGGCCAGCCTCAGCAACTGAGCAAGATTCTCAGCAACCTAGTGAGACCCTGTTTCAAAATAAAAAATAAAAGGGGCTGAAGGTGTAGCTCAGAGGTAGAATTCCCTAGGTTTAATCCCAGTACCAAAAAAAAAAAAAAAAACAAATATATAAATTACCCACAGCAAAAGATTAACAATAACCAATAATGAAATGGAGCAATAATAGCAATACATGCAATGAAATTTACATGAATGTGGTCTCCCTCTCTCTCTCAAGACAGTTGAGACAAATATTAATATTTTCAGACCACAGTTTACAGGGGTGACTGAGAGCTCCCCCATGCAACTTTCAACAAAGGCTCTCTTCTTCAAGTTGCTCGTCTATACAATGAGGATTATGAATCAGTGGGCAAGCCCCAGGTCAGCGTCTCCAGGTTGGCTGAAGGGGCAAGGCCCGGGAAGGAGCAGGGGTGCTGGTGGATCCCAGGAGTTTCCTGGGTGCAGCCTGTCTTGGAGGGGCTCTCTGAGTACTCACGAGCATTCTCTGCTGACCTAACTCAGGCTGTGCTCTGTATTAGTCAAGGTTCTCCAGAGTAGCAGAACTCATAGGACATGTATATTATAAAAGGGGACTTATTAAATTGGCTACACTCAGAAACAGTGGAGTCTCAAGTGGCTACCTGCACCTGCAGAGCCAGAGGAACCAGCAGTTGGTGGAGCGGTCCAAGAGCTGCGGTCTCAGAACAGGAGCGACGAGTGATGCAGCCCCAGCCCAAGATGGAAAGACCTGGAAACTCCCTGGAAAGCCATTGGTGAGAGTGCAGGTAGAAGATGTCTGACATCTGACATACCCAAGCAAGAGAGGATGCACCTTCACCCAGGGGGAGCCAAGCTGGCCTTCTCCTTGCTTCCTCTTTCTCCCCCCTTTATTCCATTCAGGTCCTCAGCTATTGGCCAGTGCCCACATTCAGGGTGGGACTCCTGCCTCAATCTGCTGTTTCATATGCCAATCATCTAATCAACACACCTCAAGTCAGGTAATCTCAGTGCCTCTTAATCCAGTATGTTGACAATCCAGATTAACCATCACAAGGACTCTAGGGGAAGCTGCTAGGTACAACCATGGGAAGTGTGATTACAAACAGCATTCTGTGGTTTGGCTCCTTGTGTAAAATTCCTCTCTGTAATCTATCTGCCTAATGATCTTCATTTCTAATATTTATTCTCTAAAGAACCAGTTGACGAAGGTTGCTCTGCATTCTCATGATAATCTGATTTAATTGTAGGGAAGGGAAGAAAGGCCTAGATCCTCCATGATAATCTGATTTAATTGTAGGGAAGGGAAGAAAGGCCTAGATCCTCCTATATACATATAGGCTCACGTGGAAATATATATACATGCTTGCGTGGAATGAGCCTCCTTTGGGCTATGTGAACAGGTGCATAGGAAGCACAAATGAATTTCCTGTTTAGACTTGGGTCCTGTCCCTATATATCCCAAATCCAAAACACTTGTAGTTCCAAGCATTTCAGACAAGGGATATTTTACTTGTCGTGAGATGTGGTGCCTGACCTAACATCTGACTGAAACTGTCTACAACATCATTGTCTGATGGGACATTCTGGCCATGTTGGAAAGGCCCACTGTGGTAACCACACCTGTCTACTGAGTGCTTCAAATGTGGCTATTACAACTGAGAGGTTGAACTCTTTATCACTTTAATTTGCATGAACTTAATTGTAAATATAAATTGCCACAAGGATCTAGTGACTACCAAATTAAACAGTACAGATTCAAATGTAGATACTACGATGCTTGGCTACGTGGTTCCGGCTTGTCATTACTGAGCCCGGTGACCCTAGCCCGGTCAGTTTCTATTCTCCCTTAGCTTTGCCAAGCAGACTCCAAGTCTTCTATTCTGAACTCCATCCCATCTGAAGCCCAGAGAAGGCTGAAGAAAGAAAGAAAGGAACTTGACAAGTCTCTTTCCCATCTCCATTTTTTAATTCTACCTTATTCTCCCTACTATTAAACGGCAGGTTTTTTGGTCTAAAACATGTGCCTGTATTAAATTGTGCATGGCCTTGTAACTTGTTTTCTCTTCTCTGCAGCACCCAAGAAGGTTTTTTTCTGAAATTGGAGCCGCTTAAGCCCTTCTGCAGCTTCTTCCTGTGCCCTTGGACCGGAGCTCCTTCCTCTTCACACTCCATATTCTCCCTCACTTTTTTTCTTCTTCTTTTGGTACTGGAGATTGATCCAGAGGTATTCTACCACTGAGTTATACCCCAATCTTTTTTATTTTGAAACAGGATCTTGCAAAATTGTAGAGGGTCTCACTAAGTTGCTGAGGTTGGCCTTGAACCTGATCCTCCTGTCTCAGGCTCCCAAGTAATGGGATCACAGGTGTGCTTCTGTAGCTAATTTTGAAAATAAAACAATTTTGGGTTGAATAAAGGATGATAGGGCTAAATCAGAAGTTATTGTTATATTGATTAAATAAGTGGTAAAAAATGAAGAAGATCTTAAAAATGAACCTTTCTAGTGGACAAAACATACAGGCAATAGGTAAATTAACAGTTAATATGACCTAAGATGCATTTAAAACTAGGTTCCCTGTTTCCAGAGAATGGAAAAGGGTGAGTATGTGCTCTTGGACATGCATTCAGGGTATTTTGCAGGAGCGTTGAGTGCAGGGCATTCTGCTTTTCTAAAGCAATAGCTCAGTGTGCTCATTTTTCTTACACTTTTATTGGTGCATTATATTCATACATCGTAGTGAGGTTCAAATGCATGCACGCAGCACTTGGTGTCTTTCCCTCTGCTCCCCACCCCACTCCCCAGCCTTCCTCTTACACAATAGCACGACTGCTCATTTTGATGGTGACAGCTGGCTTAGATCAGGAAGGATTTCCTTGCTGGTTGACGAGTTTTGTTCCTTTGCAGTTTGCTTGGCAGCTGTTCTGTTGCAAATCCAGGAGCGATCTGATAAATTTAGTGCTGATTAAAAACGGAATCCTTGAGCAGTCAGATGGGTTAAGGCATGATTGCTTAGATTGCTTAGCACGGCTGCTTTCTTTCCCTCTTAGGGAAATAGCTTACTAGGACAGTCTGGTGCAAAACATATAATTTGATCCACATTTTTTTTTTTTTTTTTGCGGTACTGGGGATTGAACTCAGGGGCATTCTACCTCTGAGCTATACCCCCAGCCCTATTTTTTATTCTTTATCTTGAAACTGAGTCTCACTAAGTTGTGGAGTGCCTCACTAGGTAGCTGAGGCTGACCTCGAACCCAGATGCTCCAGTCTCAGCCTCCCAAATGCTGGGATTACAAGCATGCGCCACCATGCCTGGCTTTTGATCCACATTTCTTAACTGTTCATGAACTTAGGCAATTATTTGCTCTCTAAAAGAGTCTGTGTTCTTTGTGAGACAACTTTACACTGTCTGTATGTCACACATGGTTATACTGCAGTAACAGAAGGGAGACCTGAATCTGTGCCTGACTTTGCGCTTATAGTTTTGTAAGCAAACAGGGAAGCAGCCATCAATCAGAAAGCTTCTGGCATGTGAGGCTGAAATTAGTGCACACAGGGAGGCCCTTCCATGTGGGCAAAACTGAGCCTCCCTCACAGTCAGGTTCAACAAGCTCCTATTGAACAACTACTAGTGCTGTGCTTTGGACAGCGTGCTGAGTTTTACAGTGAGGAATCATGATTGCAAGGTAATTACAGAGTGACTGAGCCTGTGCTTCAAAATGTCAACTTTGGGGGACTGACAAGAACACCGCGATATCCACCATTGAAATAATTTCTTTGCACTAGAACATGTTCTTCTGAAAGTCCCTGTCAAATGCAAATGTCTGCCTGGAAAGGGGCAAGGAATAACCTTCACTTGTGTTCTCATTGCTTAGACTCCCAGCAGATTGGACAATACCTTTATTTAGATAATGTCCATTGAGCATCTACTGTGTGCAGTATTGTTAGAATAAAACAGACACTAATTACCTGCTGTCAACAGCAGACTTTTACTCAACCATAAAGAACAGGGAAATTATGTCATTTGCAGGAAAATAGAACTAGAGAACATTAGGCAAAGTGAGATCAGTCAATCTCAGAATGTGAAGGGTCATATTTTTCCTTCATTATTTGGAAGCTAGAGAGAAAATAGGAAACAAAAGGGACTCAGATAAATGAGGAGAGAGAGAGCAGAGGAATAGAGGAAGGAGGTGGGGGAGGGAGAAAGGGCGGGAAAAAGGAGGCTTGAGGAAAGGAAGAGTTCAAATAACACTGTGTCCACACATGAAGGTGTCACTACCAATCTCACTAGTGTGTATGGGGAGAGAGGGAGGGAGGGGAGCAGGTGGTCCCAAGTACTATACGCATGTATGAATGCATCACTTTGAACCTCACTGTGATGTATAATTACAATGTACTAATAAAAGTATAAAATATTTACTTTTTTAATTAGAGAGACCAGCTTCTTGGAAAATCAGACCAAGTGAAGAATGAGAAGACATGGTTTCTAGCTGGCAGGGCTTCAGCTACAGCTTACCAGAGGGGAAGAAGAGAACTAACAAAGATTTAGATGTCATATGGCATAGTAGAAAGCAATGCAGGATATAGGGATTGGAAGGGGGAGTGCTGGGGTGTAGCTGTTTTTATACAGGCCATCAGGGAATAACTTTTTAATAAGGTGGCATTTGAACAAAGACTGCAAAGAAGTGAGGGGGAGGGAGAGCAGGAGCCTGGGCAGAAGGGCTAGGGGAGCAGGAGCTCTTGAAGTGATCCGGGAACATGGCAAGGAGTCCAGTGTGGCTGGAGTGGATGGTCCGGCAGTGGTCAGGAAGAGGGTGAAGAAGGTAGGAAAACACATGGGCAGATGTGGACAGGTGGGGTCCTGCCGCACCAGCCTGCGGTGTTGAAATTGATGGATGCCAGTGTGGTGAAAGTGTTGGTGTTGGCTGGAGGTGGGAGATGCAGCAACGGCTGCTTAGTCCTGCGCAATGGTGCTGTTTGCAGACATGGTAATACTCCTGTGCGGGTCTCGATGCCCTGATGGGGCACACTGCTGGAGTTAAAGTTCTATTTCTCTAGGCACAGGGACCTCCCCCACTTCCTCTTTCCCTGAAGAGTGGAAGAGAGGAAATGTATTAATTTAGGCTGAATACTACACTGACCCCCAGGATTGTGCTTCCAAGTGGCTATAGACATTCCTCCGTGTATCCAGCTAAGCATTATTCCTTGTATCCACTTACTAAGTGTGTATCAGGTGGTAAGCCTTCTGTTTAGATTTTCTCATTAAGTACTTAACACAATCCTACAAAGTAGATGCTGTTATTTGCTTAATTGAAAGATGGGGAAACCAAGGGTTAGAAGATTTAAATAACATCTTGCAAGTGGTTGAATCAGACAAACACAGCTGGCCTTTGGTGGATCCGGGAGGTAGATTGTCTGAGCTACACAATCAGTTGCTTTGTACCTGGCACATGGCAGAGACTTATTACATATTTTAATGAATAAATAAGCTGACCCTTGGAGAAGGGAGGTTCTGGCTCCAGTTTGCTTCAGTGGCGAGGCACTGTCTCTCTCGAGATGACATTATGGTGCATTTGCAGGGTGGGAGGGAATGTGCATGTACCCATTGAGGGGGCTGAAGGAACATTCTAGAAACAAGGGGATGTGGCGATTTCACTGACTTTAACTGTTTGCATGGACTCTCACTGCTTCTCCACTCACACTTTGGCCCTCTCCCCCATCTCCTTTTATGGTCTGTCTTTACCCCCAAAGAAGATAAGTCTGCTTAGGAATAAAGAGTGTCCTGTCTTGCCTCGATATAAAAGGCCCAGTGTCTCTTCCACTAATCTTAGCCCAGAAAAGCCGGCCAGGCCATGGCTGAGAAGTCTGCCTCTCGGTGCACCTTTCAACCAGTGTGAAGACTGCCTGGGTCCTCAGCTCTCCCCATTCGCTTCCTCAGAGCTTCTTCCCCCCAGTCCAGACACTGCACTCCTCAGCCTGAGGTTTCCAAATCAACCAAGAAATGAAACCCTCTGCAGGGACAGGGGCCCCAGAGAAAAGCAAGTCCAGTATTTGATTACAAAAGAGCCCTCCCAAGAGAATTGCGCAAAATATTTAGGCCCTGTCTCCTCTCCCTGTCCATGAGAAGGGTTTTGATCAACAGCAGAAGCCAGTCCTTGAGAGGCTCAGTGCCGCCTCAGCTCCAGGGCCAGACATGCTAATGGGGCTTGTTTTCAGCTTCAATTGGGTCTGACAGAGATGGTTCCTGAACTCAGTGTTCAAGAAAGTGTAATCAGGACTCAATGCACAGTCATCATCTGACTCAGGGCTTAAATTCTAGATGGTTTTCCCAGTGTTCACAGTGGACCAGCCATGCAGTGGATTTCCCAGTAGCCTGGCAGGAGTGTGCCATAACGGGGCTCATCAGGGGAGTTTTGTACACTGCTGTCAATTCTCAGCAAGGGGCTGTGCAAAGCCCTGATTGGAAAGGCTGTTCTGAGGCATCCCCAGATGACTTAACATTGGTATTTTGTTTTCTCTGCAGGGAAAGTAACACTAATGGGCTAATTCTTCTCAATGTCTCCTGGCTGAGCACCCTGGCCAGGAAGTCACTTTCTTCTTACATGTGGTGATTTGGCAAACATTTGTTATGACTCTGCAGTGTTCCAACTCTCTATTAGGTGGCCCAGTAAAAGTGTGCATTAAGCCAAATCTCTGCCCTTAGAGCTATCACTTGTTGGTAGGAAAGACAGAAATACAAGTAAATAATTGCATTGCTTTCCCTCCCTCCTTCCACCCTTCCTCCTTCCTTCTGCTTCCTTCCTGTGCTGGGGTTTGGACCCAGGGGTGTTCTTCTTCTGAGCTACACTCCCAGCCTTTTTAAATTTTTTATTTGAAAACAGGGTCTTGCTGAGTTACTGAGGGTGTCACTATGTTGCTGAGACTGTCTTCAAACCTGTAATCCTCCTGTCTCAGCCTCCCAAGTACTAGGATTACAGGTGTGTGCCACCATACCTGGCTTACTCGGAATTTCTTGAGTGCTGCTACAGGCATGGAGAGGTCATGGGCTCATGGAAGCATGTGTGTGTGTGTGTGCATATATGTATGTGTGTGTATGAGTGTGTGTGCGTGCATATGTATATGTGTGTATCCAAATGGAAGAGACAGAATTCTACATTATATGGCAATGGGTCGGGTATGAGAAAAATAAATATGAGTGTTCTACTATTCATTGTAGAATGCAGGCAAACAAAACTGATTATCTGATTTCTTTATGACAAAAGAAATAAATAAAAGGAGAGGAAGACTATCAATAAATGTTTTGCTGTGTCCTAAATATGAGGTTAACCAGATTCTACAATGAATAGTAGAAGGGTCATATGTTTCTCTCTTATGTGGGTGCTAGAGAGAAAACAGGAAACAAAAGGGACTTTAGGTGGAGGAGGAGGGAGACCAGCAGAGTAGTGGAAGGGGCTGCGGGAGAGAAGGCTTGAGGAAGGAAACAGTAAAAATAATGTTGTGTCCATCTATGAAGATATCACCACCCATCTCATTAATATGCATGGAGGGAGGAGGGTAGCAGGTGGGATGTGGAGGGAAGCACACAAAATCTCACTAGGATATATAATTACAATGCACCAATAAAAGTATAAAAATAAAGTAAATAAGTCGGGTGTGGTGGCGCACGCTTGTAATCCCAGCATTCGGGAGGCTGAGACCGGAGGATCCGGGTTCGCGGCCAGCCTCAGCTACCTAGTGAGACGCCACAACTTAGTGAGACCTGGTTTCAAAATAAAGAATAAAAAATAGGGCTGGGGGTATAGCTCGGAGGTAGAATGCCGCTGAGTTCAATCCCTAGTACCGCAATAAATAAATAAATAAGTAAATAAATGTGAGGTTAACTACTAGCTCTTCAAGCCCAGCCAGCTAGGCATACGTAAGACAGCAACTCTGAGTCCTTAGTGGGCCAATAATACATCCGATGGCCCTGGCTTCCACATTAAAAATGTGATTCTGGTCAGTCACCTGCTAACATGCTCTTTAACTCATACAGCTTATAAATAAGTCATTCAGTTCTTAAATAAGGAGGAATTTGACCACATTTCTCTCATTTTCTTTTCCTAGTAGTCTTAGATGTGAAAGATGATGTGAACTGAAATAGGGAAACTAGGTACAGGGTTTGATGTCTGTCTGCTCCAAAGGTGTCTAACCAGTGACTGGCAGTAAACTCCCAGTAAACCTTCCCATCTGCCCCCAATTAATTATTTTCTCATAGAAAACTAAATATTTAGCTCATATATTTTTATTTTTATTTTTTTGGTACTGAGGATTGAACCCAGAGGCATTCTACCTCGTTACACCCCCCAGCCCAATTTTATTTCTTATTTGGACACAAGGTCTTACTAGATTACTAAGAGTCTTGCTAAGTTGCTAAGGCTGGCTTTGAACCTGAGATCCTCCTGTCTCGGCCTCCCAAGTACTGGGATTACAAGCATGCACCACCAGCTAGCTCATCTATTTTTAATTTTAGTGTTTCTAATTAGAAAAATGGGATAATAAAACTGTATTCAAAAAGTAAATGGATAGAGGTCTAGTTTCATTTGTCTACATATAGTTATGCAGTTTTCCCAACATCATTTGTTGAAAAGGCTGTCTTTTCTCCAATATCTATTTTTGGCTCTTTTTCTGGCTATTAGTGGAAAGATTTGTCTCTGTATCTCCTAATCTGTTCCATTGGTCTATGAGTCTATTTTTATGCCAATATCATACTGTTTTTGTTATTATAGCTCTATAGTGTAATTTGAAATCAGGTATTGTGATGTCTCCTGCGTGGTCCTTATTGATTAGAATTGCTTTGGCTATTTTGGGTCTTTCGTGCCTAAATGAATGTATCATTTTGGATCTCACTATGTTGTGTAATTATTTTTTTTATTTATTTAATTTTTTTTGCCGAACTGGGGTTTGAACCCAGGGGCATTCTACCTCTGACTTATACCTCTAGCCCTATCTTTTATTCTTTATTTTGAAACAGGATCTCACTGAGTTGCAGAGGGCCTCACTAAGTATCTGAGGCTGGCCTTGAACCTGCAATCCTCCTGTCTCAGCAGTGGGATTACAAGTGTGCTCCTGGCTATGATGTGTAATTATATTGCACCAATAAAATTCTTAGCATAAATATTAAAATTACTAAATAATCTCAGATAATCTACATATAGTTTTAAACACTTAATGTTTTTAAAGAATAAAGCAAGTGAAAAATTCAGACATTTTGTACACTGTGGTATGGAGAAGAGATATACTGGAAGAAAAATTAAAAATGGCGATGGTGTAAGCAAAGAAAGGGAAAAGGCAGCCAGAAGAGGAAGTGGATGGGTGGAAGAGTGTTGCAGGAAATGCTAGCTGGGAGTCACACTCTCTGTGCTCTGATTCCTGTGGTCCCTGAGCTTCTCTATATTATCACTCATTCCTCCCATCTTTTCAAATATTTATCATCTCATTAAGCACTGTTCCAAGTACTTAATTATACTGGAGACAATCCGAGGACATAGAAGTGGACAGCCAGGAAGCTGAACTGCAGAGAGACTGGGAATCAAAAGCAGCCTGCACGAAAATGCAAAAGACACATTCCGTCAAAGGAGAGGGACCAATGCACCTGGAGACTGAACTGTGGAGTGTGCACCACAGGGCACTGGAAGAGAAGGAGGAGGATGGGCTAGGAAGGGAGAGGCCAAAAAAAGCCAAAGCAGAATGGTTTTGTGAAAGAAGAGGCAGCTGACAGTGTTAAATATTCAAGGCCACACAGGACCAGGGCTGCAAACATACAAATCTGTCTTGAATAAGATTGACCTTTGGTGTTGGAAGAGCACAATGATCTTTCTGGAGGGCAATTTGGTGATATGTTTTCAGTGTCTTGAAAATGTTGATATTCACTAGGGATGCAGTTCAGTGGTAGAGTGTGTGCTTAGCACATGCAAGGCCCTGGGTTCAATCCCCAACACTTAACAAGTTTATATCCTCTGACTCAGCACTTTTACTTCCAGGAATGTATCTTTAAAAAATAGTCAGGTTTAGTCAGGCTCAGTGGTGCATGCCTATAATTCTAGTACGTGGAAGGCTGATACAGGAGGATCAGAGTTTCAGGGCCAGCCTCAGAAATTAAGTGAGAGCCTTGGCAATTAGCAAGACCCTGTTTCAAAATAAAACTAATAGTCTGGGGGCCAGATATGGTGGTCCATGCTTGTAATCCTAGTACTTGGAAGACTGAGACAGGAGGATTGCAGGTTTGAGGTCAGCCTCAGCAATTTAGCAAGACCCTCAGGAACTCAGCATGACTTTTTCAAAATAAAAAATAAAAAGGGGTCAGGATGTAGCTTGGAGGTAGAGGTAGAGTGTCCCTGGGTTCAATTCCCAGTACAGAAAGAAAGAAAGAAAGAAAACATAGTTGGCAGTTTCATTTAAAAAAGTAAAGCATGATAATTGTGAAAAAATTATTCTTCATAATAGCAAAATATAATAAATACCTTACATGGGCAAGAGCAGGCCAGAGAGAATTAGTTAAACCATGACTATCCATAAGGTCAAATACTATACAGCTCTGAAAAGTCATATTTAAGTAAACTTTAAAGGTAGAATTTATATTGAAAAGTACAAAAATCACAAATGTACTATTCAATGAATTTTTATTAATTGAGCATACCTGTGTAATCACCACAAATTAAGAACACAGCACTGCCAGCATCCCAACAGTCTCCTTCTTCCCCTTGATCACGGTCCTCCACGGTGCTCTGAATCTTGCTGACATCATCAGAGGCTAGGCGTGCATGTTTCAGAATGTTTTCTATGTTGACCCAGGCATGGTGGTGCACACCAACAATCCTAGGACTTGGGAGGCTGAAACAGGAGGCTCACAGGTTTGAGGCCAGCCTCAGCAACTTAGTGATACCCCCACAAGAAAAAAAAAAGGGGGGCTCAGAGGTAGGATGCCCCCTGGGTTCAATTTCCAGTACCCCCAAAAAGAAAGAAAAAAAGAATTTTATACATGTGAAATAGCCCACTGTATATTCTGTTGTCTTTTGCCCAAAGAAACCATGTTTAGGAGGTTTTCTCATGCTGTAACATATTATAAGTGTCTCTTGTGTTCACTAATGTCGTTATTATGTAAATATACTACAGTGTATTTATCCACTTCATTGTTGATAGACATCAGGTGATTTCCAGTTTTTAAAGATTGCTAACAATGCTGCAGTGAAATTCTCGCACCTGTCCTTGGTGCCTATGTGTATTTCTTATGTTATATGTCCCCATGTCCCTAAGAGTAAGGTCACTGGGCCATAGGGTATATGTGTGTTATGCTATAGGTAACAGTGGCAAATTATCTCGTTAGACTTTCTCAGTGTATGAGAATTCCAGGTGAATACACACACACACACACACACTCGCGTGTGTGTGTGTGTGTGTGTTACTGGGGATTGAACCTCGGGGCATTCTACCTCTGAGCTATACCCCCTGTCCTATTTTAGTTTTTATTTTGAAATAGGGTCTCACTAAGTTGTTGAGGCCGGCTTTGAATCCCCTGTATCAGCCTCCCAAGTACTGGGGTAACAGGCGTGCACCACCACACCCAGCTTATTGATCATTTTTTGATAAAGTATCTGTTCACAATTTTTTGCCATTTTTATTAGGTTTACCTCCCTCTCTTTTACTGAATTGTATATATGTTACTAAATGATTGTGTTGCTGTGTGTAGCAAAAGTCTTTTCCATTTCCGGGTCTTGCTTTTTCATCTTCTCAATTGTGTCTCTTAAAAAACATAAATTCTTAATTTTAATAAAGTCCAATTTCTTAGTATTTGTTATAGTGAAAGTCTGTTTAAATTTGTCAACTTCAAGGTCATCAAGATGTCCTCTTATATTATTTTTTAAACATGTTTTATCTTACATGGTTAAATCTGCAATCTTTCCTCACTTGATTTTGTAAGTGATATAAGGTAGAAAGCAACAACCATATTTAAATAAAATCTGAGCTGCATGTGGTGATTTACATTTGTAATCCTAGTACTTGGGAGCTGTCTCAAAACAAACAAACAAAAAACAGTGGCAGAGAGTGTTTCTCAAGGTAGAATGCCTCTGAGTTAATCCCTGTGGAAGGAAGGAAGGAAGGAAGGAAGGAAGGAAGGAAGGAAGGAAGGAAGGAAGGAAGGAAGGAAGGAAGGAAGGAAACATCCAACTGACCAAGTGCCCATTATTGAGAAAATTATTCCTTACTACCCCAGTGGTCCCTTTCCTACATGAGGGGCTCTTCCAAGTGGGACTGTTTCCCAGGATTCCAATGTCACCCTCCTTTCTTCTACTTTCTTGGAGTTTAATTTTCTAGTTCTTGAGAAACAGATTTAGAATGTTCATTTTTACCTCCTCTTTTTCCCCCCAATATATGGATTTGAGGCTATAAGTAGTCCTTTAGGAACAGCTTTGCCTATATCTATTCTTACCATTTTTTTTAAAAGAAAGGTTTATGGTAATTTACATACAATAAAATTCACTCTTTTGTGGGTACAACTTAATGATTTTGACAACTACATACAGTAATATAACCACTCCAGTCACCATCAAATCAACGCATAGGCCATTTCCATCTCCCCCTCTTCCTCTATGTCCTTTTAGAGAAGGGGAGAAGGCCCCTCTCCCAACCCCGCCCCTCTCAGTCACATTTGTGTTCTGTCCTTATGGTTTTGCCTTTTCAAAACGGGATGTGAGTGGAATTAGACAGCAGGTAGCTGTCTGTGTGTGGCTTTTGTTCTATTCAGCACAATGCTTTCTGGAAGTTACTTGTGTTGTTCTATGGGTAGACTGATCCATATTATCGCATGGTTCATTGATCTGATCACTAGTGGATGGTCATTTGGGTTGTTTCAATTTGGAGCTACATTGCATGTCAATGTTATAAATACTTGTGAACGGATTTTTTGTGTACTTAAGTTTTTATTTCTCTTGAGTAAACATGTAGGGATGGAATTGTTGGGACAGATGGAGGGTGCATGCTTGACCTTGTGAGAAATGGCCATGTCATTTTCTGAAGTAGCTTTTGCCTTTCCCCATTTGCAATGTGAGTTCTACTGGTTCTACACCCTCCGATGCTTCACATTGTTTCTTGGTATCTGGCGTGGGACTCATCCACCTGTCTCTCAGAGCTGATGGCAAGAGACATTCTACCTCTGAGCAACACTCTCAGCCACTTTTTTTGTTTTCTTTTGTTTTGAGACAAGGTCTCCAGTCTCAATTCCCAAGTACTAGGATTACAAGTGTAAATCCCCATATGCAGCTCAGATTTTATTTAAATATGGTTGTTGCTTTCTACCTTATATCACTTACAAATATCAAGTGCATCTTCACCTGTGCTTGCATACCATCTACACATCTTCTTTACTGAGTGTTTCTTCAATATTTCCACCTTACTGTGGTCAGGTCATGTGACTCATTATGAAGTTGTAAGCTTTCTTCATATACTTTTAATATAAAGCTTTCATCAGATCTGTGCATTTTAAATACTTTTCTCCAGTCTATTGTTTATCTCTGTGTGTGTGTGTGTGTATGTGTGTGTGTGTGTGTGTGTGTGTGTGTGTGTGTGTGTATGTGTGTGCTGGGGATTGAACTCAGGGGATTATACCTCTAAGCTACACCCCCAGAACTATTTTATTTTTTATTTTGAAACAGAGTCTCAGCTAAGATGCTGAGTGTCTTGCTATGTTGCTGAAGCTGATCTTGAACCTGTGATCCTCTTGCCTCAGCCTCCCAAGTACTAGGATTACAGGCATGTACCACTATACACAACTGTAGTTTATCTTTTGATTTCCTTAATAGTATATTTGAAAGGTATTTTTTTCTATTATGGTCTGTGCCTTTTGTCTTACCTAAGAAATACATGTTGAATCCAGGGTCACAGAGATTCTTTTTTGGTGGTACTAGGGATTGAACCTAGGGCCTCATGTGTGCTAGGCAAACACTCTACCATCAAGCTACATCCCCAGTCCCAACAAAGATTTTATCATAAGTTTTTTAATAGAAATTTTATAGCTACAGGTTACATAATTAGGTCTGAAATCCACCTTGAGTTAATTTTTCTACATAGTGTGATAAAATGGCAGGAATGGATTTATTTCTGGACTCTATTCTGTTCTACTGACATCTACATCCCCAGGCCAGTGCCCATTGTCTTAATTACCATACATTTACAGGGAATCTTTAGTCAGGTAATGTAATTTTGCCAAATTTGTTTTTGCTTTTTTTTTTTCCCTCCAAAATTGTGTTGGGTAGTTTTAGGCCTTTATTTTGCCACTACATTCTAGAATTGCTTGTCAATTTCTACCTAAAAAAAACTTACTGGGATTTTTGCTTGGAATTGCATTGAATCCATAGATCAGTATTTGGAGAACTAACATCTTAATAATATTGAGTCTTCTGATCCATCGACAAGGTATAGCTTTCCATTTGGTTTTTAAATTTTTTTCATATTAATGTTTTATAGTTTTTGCATGAAAACCTTGTGTATAATTTTGCTACATATATTTCCCTAATCATTTCATGGTTTGGTGACATCATAAACAATATTTTTAGAGCAGGGCATGGTGGAACATGTCTGTTATTCCAGCACTTGGGAGGCTGAGATAGGAGGTTCACAGATTTGAGGCCAGCCTCAGCAATTTAGCAAGACTCTCAGGGGCTTAGTGAGACCTTGTTATCAAACTAAAAATTCAAATGGAATTGGGATATAGCTCAGAGGTAGAATGCCCCGGGGTTTGATCCCTAGTACAATTTAAAATTACTTCAATTTTCTAGTTGTTCATTAGTTTATAAAAATAACAAATGATTGGTGTAAAGTACACCAGAGTGGTCAATTCAAAGTAATGAGAGTACTTAAGTAATCAAAATACTTAGTTTTTTGATAATTTTTGATACTTTCCAAATTTTCTGCAATGCTTTCTTTTAGCGTTGAAAGGCCTGCTATTAAAAGTAAATGATATAGTAAAGTATATCAAAAGCCAAAGGGGATGATAAGTTGCTAGACATTTTATCCTCAGAGGAAGGTCTGGGGCCTACAAAGGCTGGCTGGCTGTCCTGGGCCAGAGAAGGCGGCAGGCTCCTGGGGACAGGTCGGCTTTCAGGATCGTGTGCTGTGGCCTGGGACAAACTGTACTCGTAAGCAAGGCGGAAGGAGATCAGGGATCATATTGGCCTTCTCAGCAAGTTTGGGCTGAGCCTGGGGAGTCAGATGAAACGGAAGCTCTTTAATTGTTCTCTATTGAGCTGTGCTGGTGTCTTGGCTCCTAGTTTGGGCACAGATCCTGGCATTGTCCCCCTGCAAATATGCTACCCCCTGGGACAGGTCTGTGTAACTGAAGAAACAACTGTAGTTTAATCTGTACTGTTTTTCCTTTTCTAGGCGAAAAAAGAGACATTATCACAATATCTGAAGCATGGGGACTTTTTGGAATTGTCCAACATCTCAGAGGTATCCAACCATCGAAATTATTTTTATTGTGAAGTAGCTCCCCAGTATAATAGCATCTCATGGCTTCCTTGTTCTGGTACCCTTGGTTTCCATCCTTCTTCTAATAATAATAATAATAATAATTATTATTATTATTATTAATATTTTGGTACTAAGGTTTGAACCCAGGGAAATTCTATCTCAAAGCTACACACACCCCAGCCCTTTTTCTTTCTTTTTTTTTTTTAATTTATTTTGAAACAGGGTCTCACTAAGTTGCTAAGGGGCTTGCTAAGTTGCTGAGGCTGGCGTCAAACCTGTGATCTTTCTGTCTCAGACTCCCAAGTACTGGGATTGCAGGTGTGTTCCACCATGCGCAGATGCTCCCATTATTTTACATTCAGTTGGTACTAATACTAGAACCATTCCATCTCTTCCCCACAGATCCCTCTAATTTCTCTTTGGTGGCAAATACAGGCACATCATGATGGTTACACTCTCAGGTTTTGGTCCAGACAGACTGGGTTCAAGCCCCAACTCATGTATTTATTCATTAAGAATATTTTTTAGCCAGGTGCCATGGTGCATGCCTGTAATTTCAGTACCGGGAGGCTAAGACTTGGAGGATCACAATTTTGAGGTCAGACTCGGCAACTCAGTGAGACCCTGTTCCAAAATTTAAAGAGGTAATGTCCCTGGGTTCAGTCCCCAGTACCACATATAAAATTATTCTTGTGTTTTTTTTTTAGTTTCTAATAATTACTAGCAGCAGTTATTTTAGACAATTAAGAGAACCCCTGTGTGGCTTTATTAGAACATCAGTGAAAGGAATTGGCATTCGATTCATCATTTACACTTTGGAATTTCAAACACATTATATCCTTTAATTCTTCAAATTTTGCAAAGTTGTCAGGGCAGTTCATATTATATCAATTTTTCATAAAGAAGTAGCAGATACAGGTTAATTTTAGAAGCTTTAATGGTATCTAATTCTCCTTACTAATTTTACGGATTCTAAAATAGAATTTTAGTCACATTCTGTTGATCATTAAGTTAGCAGTATTGGTGGACACAGAAGTGAATCCAGATATTAATTGCTTTCAGATAAAGTCCTCTCTTTCTCTTTCTCTCTCTCTCTCTCTCTCTCTCTCTCTCTCTCTCTCTCTCTTTCTCATTATAAATAGAAAGATGCTAAAACAGAAATAATCAGATTTGTATTGATTTTCAAATTTGAGTAATCAAATTCCTTCTAACCTGATTTGGATTTAGAGGAGAGGGAATGTCAGGGGTTGAATATTTAGCCTGTCTTCCTGCTTTCCCTCCCCTTATTTCGAAAGAATCAGAAGCACTGCTCCCAGGTCAGCTACTTTTCTCCATACAGCTCAGTTTATAGGAATATTTCATCTTTAAAATGAAATAAAACCCCTACATTTTCTGGGGCATATTTGAGGACTCCTGCATGATGTTGTGGAGGACACAGATGGCAAAATGGTTACTTGCATAGCATAGTCACATATAATTACTTTTTTTGTGATAAGAGCAGCTAAAATCTACTGATGTAGCAAAATCCCTACTATAACACAATTTTATTGCCCACAGTTGTCATGTTGCATGTTTTATTTCTAGAGCTGTTCATCCCATATGTCTGTTACTTTGTATCCTTTGGCCTGCATTTCCTCATTCCTTCCCCCCCATACATACTAACCACTGTTTTACTCTCTATCTCTGTGTATTAGACATTTTTTTTCAGATTCCACATGAAATATTTTTCTTTCTGTCCCTTGATTATTTCACATACTATAATGTCTCAGATTTATCCATGTTGTGGCAAATAGCAGGAATTCTTTCTTTTTTTAAGACTGAATAGTACTCCATTGCACTGTTCTTCATATATTCATCTGTTGATGAAGGCTTAGGCTGCTTCTGTGCCTTGGCTGTTGTGAACAACACTGCCATGCATATAGGGTGCAGGTATCTCTACAATGGAGCAATTTTGCCCCCTTGGACATCTTCCCAGAAGACAGATTGCTGGGTCATAAGTCATTCCTGTGTTTAATTTCTTTGGGAATGTCTTACCGTTTTCCATGGTGGCTGCACCAATCTACATTGCGGCCAGCAGGCCCCTAGGTTCCCCTTCCTCTGCACTCTTGCCAGCGGGTGGTACCTGCCTTTTTCACAATAGCCACCCTGACACACGTGGGGGGTGAGGACTTTAATTGACTGTGGTGGCAATACTACCCATATTTGACAATGGCCTTTGGGAAAATTTAGAAGGAGATGGATTCCAAGTCTCTCCTGAAACATTGTGATCTCATTTCTACCAATTTAAAATGGAGCAAAATGTCACATTCTGCCGGGCGTGGTGGCACACGCTTGTAATCCCAGCATTTGGGAGGCTGAGACCGGAGGATCCGGGTTCATGGCCAGCCTCAGCTACGTAGTGAGGCACTCCGCAACTTAGTGAGACTCGGTTTCAAAATAAAGAATAAAAAAAAGGGCTGGGGGTATAGCTCGGAGGTAGAATGCCCCTGAGTTCAATCCCCAGTACTGAAAAAAAAAAAAAAGTCACATTCTAAACAGATGCCTTTGCTCTGTGTTCCAGAGATCAGTAATGTATGGATGCCTACAATTTAGGAGAATATGTTTTTATCAGCGCATCATTGACAGAATCCAGGTAAGGTGCAGTTTTCACAGAAGCAAATGGCTTGTTTCTGTTTTGTATGTGTGTTTTGGGGTGGGGGGGTTAGGGGTTTTTTTGTTGTTTGTTTTTTGTACTGGGATTAAACCTAGGGACATTCTACCTCTGAGCTATCCCTTTCTATTTTTATTTTCAAACAAGGTCTCTCTAAGTTCCTGAGACAGGCCTCAAACCTGCCATCCTCCTGTCTCAGTCTCCCAAGGACTGGGATTAGAGATATGTGCCACCACACCTAGCTACAGAAGCAAATGTTAAACTTGGAAGTTTAATTTCGGGTTGGCAAATTTCTGTGAGGGGAGCTATCATGTGTTCATGTCAAATTTGAGAGGACCTTACAGTTCAATTTTCATTTCCACTGAATATCTAGAAAACTTTTTTTTTTTGGCAGTGCTGAGGATGGAACTCAGGGCCTCCTTCAAGCTATGCAAGTGCTCTACCACTGAGCTATGTTCCCAGTTCCCAGCTGTACCCCAAATCTATTCGCCTCCTTTCTGGCCTGCAGCCAGAGTTGCATGAGTAAAAAGAATACACTTAATTCGATGACTGTTTTTGCCAAGGAATGTTGGGAAGAAACACCAGCAGAGAAATCAATTTTCAATCTTGTTGGGCCTTCCATGGTGCATTTAAAAGAAACCTTTAAATAGTATTTGTTAAATCAGTACTGCATTTGGGGGTTATATTGGTATGGAAGTTCTTCAAAAGACTAGGAATGGAACCACCGTATGGCCCACATACCGCTCCTCAGTATCTCTCCAAAGGAAATGAAGTCAGAGGCTATAGTGACACATGCATATCCACGTGTACAGCAGCACAATTCACAACAGCCAAATCGTGCAACCAGGCTAGGTGTCCACCGACAGATGAATGGATTCAGAAAATGTGGTGATAGACACACAATGGAATTTCACTCAGCCATAAAGAACAGAATGTCTTTTTCAGGAAAAGGGATGGAACAAGGGAATACTATGAGACCAGTCAGTCTCAGAAAATCCAGGGTCATGTGTTTTCCCTCATATATGGAAGCTAGAGAGAAAATAGGAAATGAAAAAGACTTAGGAGAGAGACCAGTAGAACCATGGAAGGGGATTGGGAGAGGGAGGTGGAGAGGCAGAAAAGGAGAATTAGTGAAGAAAACAGTTCAAATAAAACTGTTATCATACATGAAGGTACCACTACCAATTTCACTGACATGTTTGGGGAAGAGACAGGAAGTGGGGTGGGATGCAGAAGGAAACACAAGTGTTGTGTGCATGTATCTTTCCATCGTTTGAAAGAATAATTTTAGGTAGCCAGAAATAACAGTAGTGTGAGTTTGCCTCTTAGTGAAATAAGTTTCCAAGTAAGTTGCTGTAGGCCTCACACTGGCACCCTGCAGGGTTTGATAAGTTGAAGCTTGCCAGCCTCACCCTCTGGGGAAAAGCATGAGTGGGGACCCCCACCCACTCTAGAAACCCCGCAATACTCATTACCCCCCCCCCCC